>JAFVLL020007427.1:0-43008 GCA_021397915.2 Tor tambroides
ACATTAAGATTTGTACTCATAGAAATTACTAAAGTAGTCAAACCTGTTCATTAGAAGGGGGCGACCCAATACTTTTGGCAATATAGTGTAGCTTATCGATGATGTGACTTTTGATCAGGTCAGGGAAAACGGTTTAATAATTCCCTCATCATGGGACAAACTGTTTAATGAATAAATCATGTTCACTAAGAATTGTTTATTGTTAAATTTCAGGTAAATTGCAGATGGTGGAAGAACATGACTTTCAAAATACCTACTTAAAAAACACAACAAAAACGAAGCTAAGGATGTTTTTTTTTTTTTTTTGGCCAGTTCAGATAGAAACAGTAAACCAGCATGCTGATTTAAGCAGTTTTTTTTTTATTTCTGGGAAGAGTGGTTCACAGAAAATATTCTTATAACATTTATTGAATTAGGTTTATATAGTTATATGAAATTAATTTACCTGCAAAACAGTAACTCTGACAGTTTCATATGGTATAATTCCAAAAGTCAAAGTCAGTGGCACTCTAGCAACTCATCTACATTAGATGACCAACAGGCACAAATTGGTTATGCATTTTCAAGGCACATTTTGTATAATGGTTCATAAATATACAAAATTACTGATAGTGTCCAGGTACTGTAACTTCGCGTCATAAATACACTATTAAATTTACAGACACATAGTGTTTGTAAACTCTAGTTACTGAACCCAAAATAGAGTGTCATCCAGGGTATCATAACAGAAGAATGATAGGTAAGTGTTAAAAGTATCTTGCCTAAATTTACTTCCAAATCTAGACACTTTTTGCAGGCTTTGGCAACACCAACTTCAGCGCAATATCTACAATGCAAGCAGGCATATAAGACAAGGGAATCCACAAGAGCTTGGCATCCCAGCCTGCGCTGTAGCGTGTTCTTGGGTGGACGGCCAGCAGGGCGTGTTCCATGCAGTTGGTCACTTTACTGAGGTCGGCGTCGCATATGGTGTTCATGATCAGCCTCTGGATCTTGATGTCTGGAGAGACAAAGAGTGTCTAAATGGACTACATTCTTAAAAGTAAAGATTCTTTATTGGCTTTGAGTGTTCCACAAAGAACTTTTAAGATCCATGGAACCTTTTCAATGCCCAAAAGGTTCTTTAAAGTGGAAAACGTTTCTTTAGGTTATTAAATGGTCTTCACACTATGGTTCTTTTAAGAACCAAAGGGGAACCAAAATGGTTCTTCTAGAAACTTTATTTTTAAAAGTGTATGTTTGGAGAAATGGAGAAAATGGTAATTGTTGGTTTAAATAACATACATTTATCTAAGTATATGTCTCCATAACTCTCCTTCACTTCAGGGGTCAGTTGGTTCCAGAGGCGATGAAGTTCCCTCTCTATGGGGTCCAAGCTGGTCACCTGCGTCTTGAAGAAACCAGGTTCGATGATGCACACCTTGACCCCAAAATTCTGGATGTCCCTCCTGAAATTACATCAAGATGTTTTCTATAATGAGTGAAGGTAGAGGTGGTTTCAAAGGTCCAAACTGATACCTACAGCCACCTAAAAACCATTGTTTTCATTGAAATGTGATACCTGAGACAATCAGAGAAGCTCTCCACTGCGAATTTTGAGATGCAGTACCCTCCACCATTAGCTGCCACTCTTCCCAAGACTGATGTAACGTTCACCACTCGTCCACGGGCTTTTTTCACAAGAGGGAAGAAGGTCATGGTCATCTCGATCACACCAGTCATGTTGACTTTGAGCGTGCTTTCAAAGTCTTCGATTTTCATCCACTCTGATGGACCCATGGGAAGGGAGCGTCCAGCGTTGTTCACGAGACCCCAAAGCCCTGGAAAGTTGGAAATAAAGATTGGTATGTTTCTAAAACTGATTTCGAGGTCTCACCTGAAACTCACCTTTATCCCCAACTTCTTTTTTGGTCCATTCCAAAGTCTTCTGAATGCTGGCCGTGCTGGTCACATCCAAGATGCAGGTCTTCAAGAAAGGTCCCGTTGCCCTCTTCAGATCATCTGCGCCCTTTTCCGTAAGACACCCGGCTAGGACGCGGAAACCACGTTTGTCCAGGCGTTTGCATAGTAGGTGTCCGAACCCAGAGTCGCAACCGGTCACAAAAACGTGTTTCTCCGAGACCTTGGTGATCTCCAGGTTGTCCCGGTAGAACCACACCAGAACCCACAGCAGCACGAACGCACCCAAGACGTATGTGCATGTACAATTGTTACTGTAATGCATACAAAATTTACACGTTTATCAGTTTTCTTGGTTTATTTCCTTGTTTTGATAGGATTTTAGTCAAACACGTTCTTACCTCAAGCACTCGTACATCGTTTCTGCCTCCTGAGTGATTCTGCGAAGATGTTTTGTAAACAATTGCTTTTTGGTAGCATGCCAATGACGTAAAAGAATGAAAAAAACACAACAATGTGGGTGTGATTATGAAGCGTCAAGAGTGCAATTCATTAAATCGCCACAGGGTGCACCATAATCCAACAGAAACCAATTCAAAAAGGTAGTGTGAACTTAAAACCTATATAAATTTATTGAAAAATTCAGATTATATATTCTACGTTAAATTTGTTTTTAGGATTTCTTCAATTAAAATTAACATTTAAATTACACATCCTTAGCTATCGTTGCTTGATTCGGTTGCTTCTATAGAGTATCAGTAAACGAACGTAAATCTGGTAAATATGCAGAAATAGTAAGAATTGTTTGTTAAAATTATGTAATATGGTCTTTGGAGGTTTATTGAACATAACTGACCCATGTGCATGGCTTTTCCTTGGTCACAGGGCGCTAACATGCGTAACACTGTCGTTTTTTCAGAGCACATGAGAAATCTTGAGCTAAGACTCTTACGAAACAAAGGGAGACTTCAGCGTAAAGGTTTAGAGAATGCTGTAAAATTGAAAAGCCATCACCACAGAAACACTATAAGCTTCTCAAAGCTCAAAACCTATTAGCTATTGGGACTAATTAGCCAAGAGAAAGGCTGATGATTCATCTCAGTTACCACATAACAAATTGAACAAAACCAACCATTTAAGCTCCTATATGCACGTTATGTTTTGAGGAATGTATACTAATTAATTATCAAACAATCAGGGCTTTTATTAAAGAATCACTAATGTGCTTTCCGATAATAAATGCATAAAAGTGTATTCATACAATATTTTGCAGTTATTTTTCAGATGATGTGACATAAAAATGCTAAAGGATCTTAATTATTAACTGAAGCTTCTAAACCAATCATAGCATAGTCCAAAAAACTAAGAACATGTTACTTAACTGAAGTCCCTTATCAACATAATTACTCCAATTAACCTGATTAATAATTCAAAATGAATAAACTGTACATGTTCACAAGTAAAAATGTTTAGTAAACATCTGAAACCAATGAATTCACTTTTCTATAAATATACACATTTAAATAAATCTTAATTCACATTGTTCACTGAGAATAAAAATAAGAAGTCAGTTTTCAGACTTACTTTTCCCTTCTTGGTTCTGGAGCTGGAGGTCCTGAGCGCGTTCGGTGAGTGATATGAAGTGGGTCTGCCTCTCAGATTTATCCCTAAAGCTGATCCGCTCAGACAGGGCCGCAATTTCTAATCTCCAATCTAACTGTATTGCTGTTTGGCCATTTTTGTGCGCTTGTGTAAGCGTGATCCACAAACAGCTGGGCTGGGAGGAACTTTTAAGGAGAATCATGCCAATTGGCTTTATTTTTAGGTTGATCGAATTAAGTTTCTTGGAAGGTTGACAGGAAATTTCAAGCAAGGACAGGAGCGTCCAGTGATGCGACATTGTGACATTTTTGTTGACAGCAGCTTTCAACGATGTCTATTTTTGTTCAAATGATTATACGTGACGTTTTTATGCGCTCGTAAAATGGAGAGACTACTTGGATATTGCTACTTTTTAAATAATAATAATAGTAATAGAAATTATATAGAAATGCAAATAAAATAGAAATATAATTAATATTACACAATATATAAATTATACGGAAGTAGTATTTAGTACTTTTCATAGAATTGTAAAAAAAATTATAAATCTTACAGGATGTAGGCAGTGTAGTTTTTCAGCATTTCAATTTTATATTAATTTTAGTTAACATTTTCATAATTTCATTCATGTTTTTATTTCAAGGAAAATATTTAAAATTTAAGTTTTAGTTTGTATAACCCTGTTTAATTGTTTTAGTTTAATAACTCTGAGATATATATATATATATATATATATATATATATTAGTGCTGTCAAACGATTAATCGCGATTAATCGCATTCGAAATAAGTTTTTGTTTACATAGTAAATGTTTACTGTGTTTATTTATTATGTATATATAAATACACACACATACAGTATATATTTTGAAAATATTTACATGTATATGCATTTATATATTTATATATTTTATATATGTAAATATATTTAACACATAAACATATTTTTCTTAAATATATACATGTGTTTGTATTTATATATACATAATAAATATACACAGTACACACTCATATATTATGTGAACAAAAACATTTATTTTGGATGCGATTAATCGTTTGACAGCACTAATATATATACGTGTGTGTGTGTGTGTGTGTTTGGATCTCGAGTTTCAAAACTTTATATGCCTAAAAATCATGGTGAAAATGGTCTTCAAGAGCTAAAACAACTGGAAAATCAAGCTAGAAATCATATTTTATGCAGTCCCATCAGGCAAATATTTGAAACCTGGCATGTTGTGGACTTAAAACTGCCATATTTTGCTCTTACTTTTCGTTGTTTTATGTTTTACTCTTTCTCCTTATGTTAATCCTGAGGCTGAAAGACCTTGTTGTAAATGTGGATTATGTAGCGTCACAGTGTGTGCACAGCTTAACAAACCGTGAAATCCCACAAAAACGTATAAAATCTATTTTAGCGCACTATTACATCTATAAAAGCTAAAAAGGGACTGAAAATGTGCAATCCTGGTACTATACGTTCATCACTGAGGCCGAATGGAAAACACTTGCCAAATGTTGGTCAAAACAAGTTAGAAGCTGGACAGTGAATCTGTGTACAAGGGAACTTTTGGGGGCGAAATGTGATATCAAAATGTTCCAACGCAGTGGTTATAGCACAAACAACAGATATTTTTTATTATGCAAGCATCTTATGTAAAACAAAAATAAAAATGAACCAAATCAGAAATAAACAGCTGTTCCAGCAATTCTTTCCTGGAATAAATGAGACACAAATGTCTTGAATAACAGTGTCCAAGTTTCACCAACAACTGGAGGAAACGCCTCAGTGTTTCTGTCCATTTTGCACCATCAGAGTCCATCCGCTCATGAAGACGCAGGCTGAACCGGGCCTTTGTGCACATACTCCAGAGCTGTCGCGATTGTCCGCATGTCCATCTCAATACTTCGCGCCCAGTTCTCCACATCTCCGATTTCCTATAAAGAAATAATCTGCTATTAAATCTGCACAGTTCTCCAATTGTAACACTAAATTTGCCATCATTTCAATCCTACACGAATCAATATATTTAAAAAGCCTGTGTACTTTTAATGCCTGGTTGAAGTTCTCCACCATGTTGATCCACTGGGCTGTCTGCTTGGCAAACTGACTGGCCTGAACCTGCAGCGTCTTCACCTCATGATCCAGCTTGCGCTGGTTGACGTACGCCTGGGCCACCCTGAACAGACATACTTATACATTATGATGTCTTAAAGGAACAGTTCACCCAAAAATGACAATCTGATGAATATTTACTCACCCTCAGGCCATCCAAGATGTAGATGGGTTTGTTTCTTCATGACGTGCTCACCAAAGGATCCTCTGCAGTGAATGGGTGCCGTCAGAATGAGAGTCCAAACAGCTGATAAAAACATCACAATAATCCACACCACTCCAGTCCATCAATTAACATCTTGTGAAGCGAAAAGCTGCGTGTTTGTAAAAACAAGTCAATCATTTAGATATTTCAAACCTTCACTTCTGGCCAAAATATGAATCCATAATCCATAACAATGTTTCCTCCAGTGAAAAAGTCCATCCCCTATTGTCCTTTCACCTCAAAATCCACCGAAATATGTGTTTACAACTGTTTTGGACTGTAAACGGTGCTTGATCTGTGCTGATTTCTCTCGTGATTTAGACAAGATGACTTTTTCACTGGACATTTTAGACAGAAGTGATGGTTTAAAGTTAAAAACGTGTTAATGTTGGGTTTGTTTCTTACAAACATGCAGCTTTTCACTTTACAAGATGTTAACTGATGGACTGGAGTGGTGTGGATTATTATTGTGATGTTTTTATCAGCTGTTTGGACTCTCATTCTGACGGCACCCATTCACTGCAGAGGATCCATTGGTGAACAAGTGATGTAATGTTAAATTTCTACAAATCTGTTCTGATGAAGAAACAAACTCATCTTGGATGGCCTGAAGACAAGTACATGTTCATCAGATTTTCATTTTTGGGCGAACTGTTCTGTTTTTATTCCAGTGCTGTTTTCACAAATTTGTCTGTTGCAAGAACAATGTTCTGTTGCATCCAACCATGCAGCTCTAAGCTGCTTTTTGCAGAATTTCATCATAACATCCATTCCACACAAAGACTGGGATTATGACCACAGTGATCACATGAACTGACCATATAATCCTGTGCACCTTTACGAACATATAAAACATATCCAACTCACCCTACATTGAGATGGTCCACCAGGGCTTCTGTTAAACATGTTGCAGCTGCTATGGCCTCTCGTCTTCGTCTTTCTGGACCGTATAGAAACATTTATGAAGAAAAAGCGACTATTTCGTATCACTTGATTTGTATTGACAAATACACTTTATTCTGATGTTGATCAAATTTGTTTTAGTTGGTTGACAGGAAATTTCAAGTAATGAAAAGAGTGTCCACTGGTGTCACATATTTTCGGTTTTATATATAAAATACATATTATTACATAATTTATTCGTAATTTATAAGAATTTATTCGTTTTATTCTTAAATTTACTTAATTCTGCTTTTATACATAAAATACAAGCAATGTCAGTGACTAAATTAAACAGGAAATTGCTAAAAACAGGATTTGCGACTCAAATGCAAATGAATAACGAATTTTATTACTTATAATGTAGCATCTTTTCTTAAATACATTTAACAGACAAATATTAAGATGCGTCTTTATCTTTATATTCAATATAATATCAAAGGACCTGTCCGAGCTAGTCGATAGAGATCTACAGAAACACATACCTTGTAACTCTTTCCTTTCGTTTTGTTTCGCTTGGTGTTCTTTTAATAAACGGGAAAGCATTTTGGCTATTTCTGGAATCGAAAATAAAATATGTTCATTTGATAAAGTCAATTTTCTCTAAACGTTTTGACAATCCCTAGACTCACATGACAAGCAGCTCGAAAACATAGGGAAAGCGCGGAGGGACAATTTTGTAAGGGGTATTTTTAAAACGACATTTCAAAATAAAAGTTAAACTATTAAAAATATATATTTATATCACAGAGCGCTAACAACCGACTGCGCTTGACTGAATGATAAAACGATCTATTTTTTTTTATGTATTTTAATCACAAAATTTGCACATAGTTGAAATGTATTTTTGTGATTTGTGTTTAATGAAAATGTGTTATCGTAGGCGCAACAGCCAATTTCTAAGAGGGTACAACAAAAACAACTGTTTTTTAACGTTTATTGATTCTATTTTTGATACTTTTATGTGTTTATTGAGTTTTACTAATGGTGACCTTTATTTTGAAGGGTTGCTAAGACGCCGCCTTTTTTCGAGAGCTAATAAAACTACAACTCCCATAATCCTTCGCTCACACGTAAACCTCAACCCAGATGATACTACAGCTGGAGCTTCAGAAGCGATTCCCGTCAAATGACACAAAAGAGAAGCAGAGATGCCGGTTCGGTTCGGCGGAACACACTGAAGTAAAACGCTTGTCATGAGTGAAGGAGACTGGAGAGACAGAAGAGTTTCATTTGCCATGAGTTTATCCAGCTAACGCGGGCCTGAAGGAGAGGATGTGGCCTTTAGCTGTCAGGCTAAAGTAGAAGCCCCTCAGCTGTTCGCGTTTCAGTGAGATAAAATGATGTAGCTGGACCTGCAGCCGCGGAAAGCGCCAGACTTTAGCGACAGGATGAATCTGAAGAAGTCACGGAGTGCCGGAGCTTCTTCCCCGCTCAATGGACTCGGAAAACAAGGTGTGTTTTATTGAGGAGTTCATTTATGACACGAAGAGAGATTTTACTGCTTCACTTTAACGGTCGATAAGTGAATGCTCGATTAAATATTACAGCTTTTACTAGTGTTTGATAGATACTTTTATGTGATTTGAAATAAAGGGTTTTTATTTTGTGCTACGTATAAATAGATATAACATAAGAAGGTATAAGAAAATTTGTCAGACGAAATAAACAAATATTTATATTTTATATATAAACAAATATATATATACATTCACATAGATTGTATACACATAATATTTACAGTATTATATGTGTATGCAATCTATATGAATGTGTATATGTATGTATGTGTGTGTATATATATATATATTTGTTTACTGCTAGATAGAAAATATTCTTAGATTTATCTATTATACGTGTATATATGTATAACTCTACATAAATATATAGATATAAAAATTAGAAATGTGTGCACGTATATATGCCGATAGATAAATAGAGTTATTTAATAAATAAATAAATAAATATATATATATATGTATGTGTGTGTATATATATATATATATATATATATATATATATTTCTACACACAGTATTATATTTATTTAGGGGATTTTAGAAATGGATAAATGTATATAAATAAATAATGTATATAAATTAATAAATAAATTAGTAATTTAATAAATATTTTTTTTATTTTGCTATAAATAAATACAATCTATTTTGATATAAATAAATAAATATAATATATATAATAATAACTATTTATCTGTCTATATGCACACACACATATATGTATAATTTCTATCTATATATTTATGTAGATTTAGATTTATACTGAAAATATTTTTAGATTCATCTATCTAGCTACATCTAATTTAGTTATACAGTCTGAAATTTGTGGATTTTAGAAATAAATAAATGTATATTAATTTAAAAATAATGCATATAAATATCTTTCGGTTTGGATGGATAGATAAATGTAAAAAAAAATGAACATTTGATTTTACATTAATATAAATGATATCTAAGTATGTAAATTCTACAATTATACACGTAGGTGTATAAATTACACATTATTATAAATTGCACATTTCATATATAAATACACAAACACACACACTTTTTTCCCAGGTATGAGAATAATTCATTTCTGCCTCATAATCCTTTAATTATTTCTGTGGGCGTGTCCTATTAATTTCTTTCGCATTTAAAGGTGTTGCGCTCATTATTTCCTGTCTTAAGCACTATTCATAACATGTTTGAAGGATTAACTGTGCATAAGATATTTGTGCACTTATAATGCGCTATAAATCTGTTACAGTACTAACACAAACTGCTTCACATGTTTGGGACGTGACTGTGTTTTGTGTGTCAGACAAAAATATTTCCGTTTCAAAACAATATCAAGCCTTTCAATATCAAGTTCCTCTGGGAGCAGCTGCTTTGACAAAACACTTGCGCAAATGAAGGGGAAAGGTGAAAGAGCTTAGTCAACTTCTTCATTTCCAGCAGTCTTCTCTGCTGAAGCGCATGTAGCCTGTGATAGCTCAGTGTTCAGGTGCTGATTGCGCTCGTCATGTTGACAGATGCCGAGTCCAGACGGAAGAGGAAGATGGCGGAGATCACGCAGGCCCTGAACACGACGCCCGTGGATGTGGCCGCTCTGAGACGCATGGCCATCAGTGAAGGAGGTCTGCTGACCGACGAGATCCGCCAACAGGTGTGGCCCAGACTGCTCAACGTGTCTGTGGAAAACATACCTGAGCAACTAGGTAAGAGCGACGTGAAATCAAAGGAAGTTCACTTTCTCCAAAATTAATATCATTTAACACAGTTTCCTACAAAAAAAAAAGTCTCATTCTCATCACTCTAATCATGTGAAAAGTAGTATTATTATTTAGTTATTACTATTATCATATTATTAAATATGATTAATTACATTAAATATTATTTACTTTTTTAAATATTTTACCATCTTTTATTCATTTTCAAGAGATCGGGCACAGTTACCTTATATGTGAAAAAATATTTGTATTTAATTAAGTGTAATCTACTTATAATTTATTAATTATAATTAAATTAAATTATTTTAATAAATTTTAAAATATTTATTCATCTTTAATCAAGTGCAGTTACCTCAAACCAAAAAAAAAATAAATCTCATTTTCGTCACTATAATGTGAAAAATATTCATATTTAATTATTGAATATAATTTACTTATAATTTATTAATTATATTTTAATTATACAATTTTAATATTATTTTAATATTCATGCAGCTTTTATTTATGTTCAAGATAATCAAGTGCAGTTACCTCAAGCAAAACAAATCTAAATTTCTTCACTATAATGTGAAAAATATTCATCTTTAATTATTAAATATGATCTACTTATTCATTATAATTTAATTATATTATTTTAATACATTTTTAAATATTGTTCAAATATGTTCAAGATAATCAAGTACAGTTACGTCCAACAAAAAAAATCACTGAAATGTGAAAAATACATTATTATTATTGTTGTTGTTGTTGTTATTATTAAATAAAACACTAATATACAAATACAAATGATATTAAATATAATTTCATTGTATTACTTAATATTTTCAAAATATTTATCTTTTATTTAACTTCACAATAATCAATTACTTTCAACAAAAATACATTTTCATCATTGTAATGTGAAAAATATGATTTAATTTGTTATTAAATATAATCTCCAGATAATTTATTAAATATAAATTCAGCAGAAAATTAGATTTTCTTCGTTGTAATTTGAAAAATATAACAAAAATAATTATTCAATTATTCAATTTAATATATAAATAATTGATTAAATATAATTTAATTATATTAATTATTATTTAAAATGTAAAATATTTATACATATTATGCAATTACCTTCAACAAAAATCTCATTCCTGTTACTGTAATTTTATAAATATATTATTATTTAATAATGAATATATTTAATATACATATGTCAAACATGATTTAAATATATTAATTATTATTTACATTTTAAAATATTATTGTACGTCTTTTATTTACATATTTCTTATATGTGCTTTGATTTATGCTGATACGTGCCT
This sequence comes from Tor tambroides, assembly GCA_021397915.2. Lineage (NCBI taxonomy): Eukaryota > Metazoa > Chordata > Actinopteri > Cypriniformes > Cyprinidae > Tor > Tor tambroides. The sequence goes on from JAFVLL020007427.1 coordinate 11,299, forward strand.
ATGTACTGTAGCTGTAAATCTAGTTTTTATTTCCAGAGCCGGTCGATCGAGACACTAACAAGGACTTCAACCAAGTGCTTCTAGATGTTCAGAGATCCCTCAGACGCTTCCCTCCAGGTGAGCAGAACAGACCTCTGCTGCTTCGTCTGGATCTTCGCTGATCTCAGTCCATGTCTAAGCTGCTCTCTGTTTCTTGAACGCAGGGATGCCAGACGAGCAGCGGGAAGGCCTTCAGGAGGAGCTGATCGATATTATCCTGCGGGTGCTCGTCAAAAACCCACAGCTGCACTATTATCAGGGTTACCATGACATCGTGGTCACCTTCCTGCTGGTGCTGGGGGAACGACTCGCCACTGCCCTGGTGGAGAAACTCTCCACTCACCATCTCAGGTGGACCAGCAGCAGAAAACAAACATGGCAACAATGCGTTTACCAAAACACAGACAAAAAGGGATTTATTCATTACTTCTTTTATTTGAATTTTAGTTATTTTTTATGTTTATTTATTTATGTCCAGCATAATCAAGTGCAGTTCCCACCAAAACAAAAATATGCATTTTGATTACTGTTGTGTAAAAAAAAAAAAAAAAGTTTTTATTTTTACTGTTCTTTTATTATTTGTGTATATATAATTAATATGACTTATTTATAATTATTATTATTTCAATTTTGAGATGTATACATCATTTATTTGTTCACGTTAGGGGAGTGCAATTATTTCCAAAAAAAAAGAAAAAAACCTCATCACTCATTCTCATCACTGTAATAATAATAATAATAATAATAATAATAATTATTATTATTATTATTAAATCAACATATAATTGATTAAATACAATTAAATTTTATTATGTTCATTATTATTTACATTTTAAAATGTATATTATTTATGTACAAGATAGTCACAATAACCTTCAACAAAAAATCAAATTCACTGTATTCCAAAAAATATATTATTATTAATATTATTTAATTATTAATAAGTGTAATCTTCATATAATGTATTAAATACAATTTCATTATATTCAGTATTGTTTAAATTTTAAAACATTTATATATTTTATTTTCAAGGTAATCAAGCACAATTACCTTCAACAAAAAAATTAATTCACTGTATTCCAAAAAATATAATAATAATAATAATAATAAGTGTAATCTACATATAATGTATTAAATACAATTTAATTATTTTCAGTATTGTTTCGATTTTTTTTTTTGTTTTAAATTGTTTAATCAACCACAGTTACCTTCAACAAAGAAATCTCATTCTCATTACTGTAATATGAAAAATATATAATCATCATTATTATTTAATTATGATTACATTTAATGTACATACATTTAATATAGTTTAATTATATTCATTATTTTGATACATCTTTCATTTATGTTTGAAATAAAAAATCTCATCACTGTAAAAACATATTATTATTATTTGTTGTTATTAAAAAATAATTAATATAATTTATACATATTTTTATACATTTCTTGTATGGGCTTTTATTCTGCATTTCTTAAAAAAATGAAAAAAAAAATTTAATTTCTTCAGGTACTGTATTATAGAAATGACAAATCATCGTCGTGAAATGATTTTTTTTGTTTTAATGTCTAGTAGATATTTTTCATCCATCTTACCTACAATACAGGGACTTTATGGACCCCACTATGGACAACACCAAACACATCCTGAACTACCTGATGCCCATAATCGAGAGAGTCAACCCTGAAGTGTACGACTTCATGCAGCAGTGAGTAGACGCCCGTTTTTGTTTGATTTTTTTATGTTTGGTTTGTATGTTTGTCTGCGTGTTGAAGCACAATGGTTTGATTGTTGTTTTTTGTCCCTCATTCATCATTATGTAACTTTAAAAGCGTCTCCTGAAAGAATGTTCTTTATTCTCTTTGAGATAAGTCTTTATTTTGTCTGCAGAGCTGAAGTCGGCACCATTTTCGCCCTCAGCTGGCTCATCACCTGGTTCGGACACGTGCTGTCAGATTTCCGCCATGTGGTTCGGTTGTACGACTTCTTCCTGGCCTGCCATCCCCTCATGCCCATCTACTTTGCTGCTGTGGTACGTTTCCGTTTGTCGTCATCAAAACCATCTTCTGAAGCTTTGAGTCTCTGGTTTCTGATGTTCAGCAGAAATGGGTCAGCAGTTTTGCGCAGCTATTTTTAGGCCTGAATCAGGCTGTGTTGTTCAGTCTGAATAAATAATTGACACAATCTGTCACGTCGACACTATTTGTCTTTTGAACAGTAAAGTACTGTGTTCTGCCACCTGCAGTCTTCATAAACCTGGAGTTTTGATGTTTGACAAGAAGTAGGTCATGGTCTAAATGCTAATAGCTTTATATAGAGCAGGGTTCTTCAAATCTTTCCCTGGAGGGCCAATCTGCTGCAGAGTTTAGCTCCAACCCTGATCAAACTCACCTACCTGTGATTTTCTAATGATCTTGAAGACTCTGATTAGCATGCTCAGGTGTGTTTGATTAGGGTTAGAGCTAAACTCTGCAGGAGTGGGCCAGATTTGAGGATGCCTGATATAGAGTGAATTCCACCACAAAATCAAAAAAAAAAGAAGAAATTATATTTTGCATGAAGAAAATTAAACAGCCCATTTTAGGATCATTAGCATTTTGGTTTAATATTTTAATATTTAGAAAAAAAATCTCATTGTAAAATTAGATTTTTTTTTTTAAAGTTTCAAAAAAAAATCTCATTGTCATTACCATAATGCAAAAAACTCATTATTACCATAGCATGAAGTGAGATATTATTTAATATTTTAAAAAATCATTATCAATATAATGCAAAAAAAAGTCTCATTGTCATTACAGAAACATAGCATATTATATAATATTAAAAAAATCATTGTCATTACCATAACAAAAACAACATATTTTATATTTAAGAAATTATTGTCATTACTGTAATGCAAAAAACCTCATTGTCTTTAGAGTAACATAAAATGAAATATTTAGTGTTTAACAAAATAATTGTCAGTACCATAATGAAAAATATATTAACATAACATAAATCAAGATATTATTTAATATTTTAAAAAATAATTATCATTACAATAATGCAAAACACTTTTTGTAATTGATTAACAAAAAGTATATTATTAATTAAAATATTAAATCATTGTCATTACATAACAAAAAATCAAGATATTATTTGATATTTAAAAAAAATCATTACTGTAATGAAAACAAATCTTGTCATTACAGTAACATAACATTATTTAAAAATATGATTGTCTATATTATAATAAGAAAATCTGTTACATAACAAAAAATTAGATATTATTTAATCATTTAAAATTTCCATTGTAATTACCATAATGCAAAAATCTTATTCTCATTAAATATTTTCTAGTAGTAGCATAAAATTAGGTTATATTTAAATTAAAATAAGAAATTAGGCTGGCATTGCTGCGATGCGCATAGCCGTTCTCTGATTAGCGCTTAGCCTCCATCACTCTGGGTTTTCAACTGGAGCGGCATTTAATACACGGAGCCGTAGATCACTGAGAAGCTACGCAATATCGAGTTCATTATCGCAGATGAATCGCCTTCGATATTGAACGCGATATTGCGTAGCTTGTCAGTGAACTACGGCTCCGTGTATTAAATGCCGCTCCATTTGAAAACAGGTGATGGAGATTTACCGCTAATCAAGGAACCGGCTTTACTGACGAGATGAGCATGCGTATCGCATGAGATATATCGCCCAGCCCTAATACAAATGATCCATTTTTACAGTAGTTACATAATAGTGGTATCTGTTTTAATACTGCCATGAAAAATCAGTTTTAAAATGTCATGTCTGAAAATGTTTCAAATGACTTGACAGTGAGATTTTCACATTAGACCACGGATAAAGAAAACCACAGTCTGATTCAATGTCAAACCAAGCATCGTTTTCTCTCTTTCCAGATCGTGTTGCATCGAGAGGAGGAGGTGTTGGACTGTGAGTGCGACATGGCCATGATGCACCATCTCCTGTCCCGCATCCCAGAGGACCTGCCGTATGAGACTCTGATCAGCCGCGCAGGAGATCTGTTCGTCCAGTTCCCTCCATCCGAGCTAGCCAGAGAGCGCAATCAGCTGTAAGCCTCCCTCACTCTGAATATTTTCCTCACAACAAACATGTCCCAAACTACTGTGTTCTTTTGTCCAGGACGGCCGTCTCCACCTTCAAAGACTTTGAGTTGGCGTCGACGCAGCAGCGTCCGGACACAGTGCTCCGGCAGAGACGGAAAGAGCAGCAGCAGCACGCAATGCAGGCGCAGCGAGGACCCGTAACAGTCGTCCAGCCCACGGCGCGCCGCTTCATGCGGCTGGCGGTCATGGGGTTGACTGTGGCGTTGGGGGCCGCCGCTTTAGCCGTGGTAAACTCTGCCCTGGAATGGGCTCCTAAACTAGACATACTCTTCCCGTGAAGGAGCCAATCCACAGCACAGAACCCCACAGCGTCTCGTTTTGAGGAATTATTTGAGGACTGAATATTGTTATTTTGCCTTTTTTTAAAGTATTTATACTTGTCAGATTAATAAATAAAATATTGCGCAAATAGTTATAATTAAGATTTTTTTCCCATTGAATAAGGAGCAAAGTATACCACTTCCTTCAGCAGACGATGAAAATGTTTCCTGGATCTACTGAGGACAAGCCTCAATCCTTGTGTTGAAATGGAGGTATGTACACTACACGTCTCATTCATGAAACACGATCTGAGCAATTTTTTTTGTAGATAGTTTGTTAAAACATTCTAGGGCTGCACAACGATTAGTCACAATTAATCGGTTCAAAATAACAGTTTGCGTTTACATACTATATGTGTGTGTACTGTGTATATTTATTATGTATATATAAATACACAAACATACATGTATATATTAAGGAAAATATGTTAGATTTAAATGTAAAATATTTATATATAATGTAAATTAAATGCAAGTGTTTACACACAATATATACAAATATTTTTTTCAAATATGTACATAAATGTGTGTATTTATATACACCGTACACTCACATATAGTATGTAAACATAAACATTTATTTGGAATCGATTAATCACGACTAATCGTTTTGCAGCCCTAAAACATTCTTTGTCTTTTACCCAAAGATGAAAATTTACTCACCCTCAGGTTATCCAAGATGTAGATGAGTTTGTTTCTTCATCAGATTTGGAGAAATGTAGCATTGCATCACTTGCTCACCAATGGATCCTCTGCAGTGAATGGGTGCCGTCAGAATGAGAGTCCAAACAGCTGATAAAAACATCACAATAATCCACACCACTCCAGTCCATCATTTAACATCTTGTGAAGTTGACGTTAAAGCTGTGTGTTTGTAAGAAACAAACCCATCAAGATGTTTTTAACTGTTTGTTACTAACTTTTAACTGTTGCTTCCAGCTACAATTCGACTCCTCTATCCAAAATATTGCTTTCTCCAGTGAAAAAGTTGTGTCATCTGAATCAGGAGAGAAATATGGAGTCTCAGGACTATGGAAATTATAGACTCATGTTATGGTCAGAAGCTATGTTTTAAAGTTGTGGATTATTGTAATGTTTTTATCAGCTGTTTGGACTCTCATTCTGACGGCACCCATTCACTGCAGAGGATCCATTGGTGAGGGAGTGATGTAATGTGAAATTTTCTAACTCATCTACATCTTGGATGGCCTGAGGGTGAGTAAAATTTCAGCAAATTTTATTTTTGGGGGAACTATTTCTTTCAAAATTCACGTACATTATTTTTTTTAACGGTTTTTATGTCACATTGAATTGATATCAACCATTTAGTGTGTACATTGCTCATAATACAATTTTATCAAAACTGTCACACTAAATTGAATGCAACAATTTAGTAACGATAGTTAGAATTTTTGCTTTGAAATTCAAACTTAATGCAAACCGTTTAGGTAAGAATGTTTTTGTGAACGCTGTACGTAACAATAGTTTAAAGGAGTTTTTGTTTTGAAACAACATTTATGTACAATGTTTGAAAAACATTTTTTCCATAAATTGTCAAACCAAATTCAACAAGAGTTTGCGCAAGTATGCTTTTATAAAAGTCCTTTGTAAAGCTTTTTCCTTTTTGCGACAATTTATGTTTGAACTTCACGTACAAAAGCACAATTCAAACAAAATCAACCATTCAAAAAAACATTTATTTATTAACAATTATTTATTCAGAAATTTGCTCAACTTGTGGTTCATGATTGAAACACCATGTACTTTGCTAAAATTAAAAAAAACCTAATATATCGAGACCAAAATATTTTTAGAACCCTTGTTTGTAGAATTGGAAACGTAATCTGGTTCAGGACCCCTTATGGGCAGGGATCTCCTTCGTTAAGTGTATGTAAAGCTAAGAAAGAAACGATTTACAAAAGCAGTGAACGAACCGTCTTTTTATTATGTTCAGAATTTGTATGTTAAGGTTATTTTTTCACTACATTTCAGGTTTTTTCGAATCTCTCCGAATCACCTTAATTACAGTATTTTTTTGTGATAAGTGCTAATCTTAGTTAGTACATAACGTTTAGTTTTCACGAATCTCAGCTGGAATTGAAATCACTTCTGAATAACTTCAGCTGATCAACAAACTTGGGATTTCTTGATTCTGGAGTGTGTAAACGGTGAACGTGAATTAGGTAGTTTCTCTAATCGACCTCCAGATTGCTGTTGAATCACGGCACATTGTTATTTTTGTTGTTTAAATGATCTTCTAAGCTTAGAGTAACATCCAAGTGGATATTTACTTGGTTGAAAACATCCTTGAATCATGATATATTGAAATAACACGCTGCCATCCACACAAAACTACTGTTTATGCTTTTATTTTGCATTAATTTTGCACTAAAGAACACGCTTCTTGCTTATTTTTTGCACTTTGAGAGATTGTCATAAGTTGTCTCTGGTTCGCTCAAGTTAATGTGTCACATTTGACATTGTTGCTAAATATCTTTAAATAAAAAGAACCGATAACTTCTGCATTGGTTTTTATGTGAATTATTTTACATTGATGAGTTTAAAGGTGGTTTAATTTTATTTATATTAAATAATTTGCATTGGCTCCATTTTTGTATACCAGCTTTATTGAATCATAAAATATTGTAAACAAGAAAATAGTCAACAACAGACTGAAAATGCTTCAGCATGTATAAAAAATGGAATATGAGGAAATACTAGAATATTATTATAATAATTAAGCATTTTTGATGCATCATAAAAAGCGAAACTACTCATTTGATTACAATCTGTTCCATTTGCTGCATTTTTCTGCATTTAAATTAATCTTGAATATGTTGTTTTCTTCTGTTGTTCCTTCATTGTTCCATATTGCATATTTTGCTCTGATCTTACATCAAAAAATCTTTGGATTCTAAACAAAAATTGTCTTAAAAAAAAAAAAAATCAAGATTCGAACACAATAATGCTTTCCTCTTCCAATATCATTGCACAAAGTCCCAGAGCATCAGGAAAAGGTAGTGATTTAAGACCATTTCACACATATTTTAAAAATGTTACTTTTTCATCAGTTTATACTATCCCATGAAACCTCAGATCCTTCTAGTTTTGTAAACACTGAATCTTTAGTCCTAGAACGTATCTATTAAGTACAGACATCTGGATTAATGTGCCAGTGATATGACTAGACTGAACAAACGTTTTAAAGCTATAACTGCAAACTGTACGTAGTACATTAACCCAACCTGAATTATTTGAAGGAGTTTTGTAAGTGTTTTTTTGCTGTAGCACAGGTTTTTGCTTGTTGAATCCGCAGCATTCAGCGCCGCCGCTGGTGTTCAGTGGCAGTTCTGGCAGCGCGGATGGCAGAGGACTCCGTTGACTCGACATCCGCAACCCCCCGATGTGTCTCCAGCACCCTGAGGAGTCGAAACCAGGTCCAGGTTAGCCATCTGATGTTTGTGAATCACTGAACTAATATTTATGTAGTTCTGTGTCTAACCTGAGGTCCCCATCGGGCTTGTTTAGTCACCCAGCAAATCTCAGTCTTACACATCAGACAGCAGATCCAATCACAGCCGTCTTTCTTCTGGACGATCACCTGACATTTGGGACAATTCATCGCCTCACCGTTCTTTAGGAGTTGCTGGAAGGGAAACCGGTCAATAGGTAACAAATATTTTAATGTTGTTTCTTGTTAGTGTATTGAAAACATAAAGCACAATTGGTGTAGTCTGATTCCTGAACAAATGATTCTTATTAATCAGATCTTTGTAGAGAATCAAACACATACATGACCAATGTAGTCTGATTCCCAATCAAATGACTCTTTTGAATCTACGGTTTTATTTGGGAAATAAAACACATACAGCACAACCAACGTAGTCTGATTCCTGAACAAGTGACTCTTATGAATCGTTTCTTTTTAGTGAATCAAACACATATGGCACGACCAGTGTAGTCTGATTCCCAAACAAATGACTCTTCTAAATCAACTTATGAATCAGACACATACAGCGTGACCAATGTGGTATGATTTCCCAACAAGTGACTTTCTTGAATCAGACACATACAGTGTGATCAGTGTAGTCTGATTCACAAACAAATTACTCTTATGAATCGTCGCTTTGTTGTGAATCAAACTCATACTGATCCCCTGTGCAAATGACTCTTATGAATCAGCTCTTTTTAGTGAATTGAACACGTAGAGTGTGACCAATGTAGTCTGATTCCCAAACAAATGACTCTTTTGAATCTGCGGGGCTTTTTTGGGAAATAAAGTACATACAGCACGACCAATGTAGTCTGATTCCCGAACAAGTGATTCTTTTGAATCTGCTCTTTTTAGTGAATCAAACACAGACAGCATGGCCAATGTAGTCTGATTCTCAAACAAATTACTTTTTTGAATCTGCTGTTTATTTGGGAAATAAATGCATACAGCGCGACCACTGTAGTCTGATTCCTGAACAAGTGACTCTTATGAATTGTTTCTTTTTAGTGAATTGAACATGTAGAGTGTGACCAATGTAGCCTAATTCCCAAGCAAATGACTTTTTACAAACTGTCTCTTTTTAGTGAATTAAATACATACAGCACGACCAATGTAGTCTGATTACCGAACAAATGACTCTTATGAATTTTATTGTATATTTATGTATCATTAAAATAATGGTAACGCAACAGATTCTCGAACAAATAACTCCTAACAATCGCCTCTTTTCAGTGAATCAAACACAGTGTGACCAATGAAGTATGATTCTCAAACAAATGACTCTTTTGAATCTGATGTTTTATTTGGGGAAATAAAACATGCAGCACGACCAATGTAGTCTGATTCCCGAACAAGTGACTCTTATGAATCGTCTCTTTGTTGTGAATCAAACTCATACAGCAAGACCACTGTAGTCTGATCCCCTGTCCAAATGACTCTTATGAATCAGCTCTTTTTAGTGAATTGAACACGTAGAGTGTGACCAATGTAGTCTGACCAATGTAGTCTGATTCTCAAACAAATGACTTTTGAATCTGCGGTTTTATTTGGGGAAATAAAACACATGCAACACGACCAATGTAGTCTGATTCCCAAATGTAGTCTGATTTAGTTCTAGGAACTCTATTTGGGGGAACTAAATTAGCTCCTACTTCAGTGTAGGGTCTAAAACAGTCCTATAGGAACTACCAGGGACGTAAGTGTACGCTAATTGGCCAAACGCATACGAAACACCGGCTACCCGGCATTTTTAAAAAGCCATGTAAAAATATTTACTCCGCTAATATGGAAAACAGCGATAACAGCATTTTCCTGTTGTTTGCAGAGTTGTGTTCTTTTCTAAGCTTCGATGATATATAACACAAGTTGTCAGTGGTCAATTTTCATGCTCTTTCAGTCGCGTAAATTGTTTGTTTACATTCCATCTCCATTATCCTGAAAGCCACGACACACAACAAAAACAGCTCCGATCACAGCATCCTCCATTCACCGGTTGTCGATGTTTGCGAATGCGGCAGACAGCAACGTCTTTTTTTTACAGCTTCAGAGTTCCTGCTCCCAGTGCGAATGCAACCAGGAAAACGGCCCGAGGGAGAAATTGGTTTTCTAGAAACCACCCTGCTGACTAGTTCCTAGAACTACGCGGTGCGAAAGCGCCTGTAGTCTGATCTTTAAACAAATGACTCTTTTGAATCTGATGTTTTATTGGGGAAATAAAACGCATACTGAACCAATGTAGTCTAATTCACGAACAAGTGGCTTTTATGAACCGTTTCCTTTTTGTGAAACAAACACAGACAGCACGGCCCAAGCTGCGTTTCCCAAAAGCATCGTAAACCTAAGCTGATCGTAGCTCCATTGGTGACAATGGTTCTATAATCAACCTAGGCTTACAATGCTTTTGGGAGACCCAGCCCAGTGTAGTCTGATTCCTGAACAAATTACTTTTATGAATCGGTCCATTTTTTTATAGTGAATCAAACATACAGCACAACCAGCGTAGTCCAAATCCCAAACAAACAAATTATTGTACAGTTACATAATAAAATGATTTAAATTTTGGCAATGCAATTGCATTTCTTTATTCTAAACTGATATTCCTGTAAGGAAATTCTTTACATTTCCCATCCCTAGTTGGTGCTGTTTCACAATCTTCAAATATTAACAAAAAAGTTGAACTAATTCAATTTTCACTTACATCCAACATCTGCGTGGTCTGCCGGGCTGCGTCGTCATTCTGCGCTCGAATACGGAGGTCGTCCTGGTACTCCTTGCAGTTCATTCCCTTGTGAATAGCCTTGACATGCACATGCACAGTCCTTTAGGCCACCATTACATGCACTTCAAAACTAGTCGTGAACTAAACCCAAACAAACTTTGTTTACCTTGCAGAGGAGGCAGTTGGTCTCACTGCAGTTGTCACATGTGAATTCGTTCACGTCATCTTCGAAGATGCACCAGCCGGCGCAGTCGGGCTTCTTGCAGTGGTAACTGTTCTCACTGCGGGACTCTGCAATGTTCAGCCTGAGTTCTAGAAACTTCTGGTACTCATCCGGAGAGAGAAGCTGGTAGAAAACAGTCAAGTTTGGTGTGTTTTATTCATTGAACAGGTAACTGCAATGATTCAAGGTTAAATAATACAGCATTTATCATCTTACTGATCTGATTTCTCGATCTTGAAGTTTGCAGTTACAGGAATAAGCATCGTCTCTATAAGGACAAGCCACTTCTGCATCCGTGCAGTTCAGAACAGTTTCCTTCAGGCATTCCCTGTAGCATATACAAAGTTGTATTTCAGTGTGTTTTAGTGGAACTTCCTGTTTATAGTAACTGATAAACAGTCTCACAGCACCTGCAGAAGCTATGCAGGCACTCTCTCAGCACGGCGCCCTCTCCTGGCATGATGGTGCAAAAGCAGATGGCGCAATCCAGCTCATCCACGTTCCCAACCAGACTGCGGGAATCTGTTTCCAGGAGTTCTTGGAAATTCCTCTCCCGTTCATCCTTTACAGACTACATAAATAAATGGACAGGCCACATGCATTATATTTTAGTTTTTTATGCAGTATTAATAGATGAACACAGGAAAAGCCACTGTTGTAAAATTTATATCATCCAATCCTAAAAGATGCTAATGGAATCCTCTAAAATCAAAGCATTTAAATTTATCCTAGAGGAAAAAGTTATTATTATATCCAACTATTATTATATACCTATTAATATTAATATATTATTAACTTAATATAGCATTTTATCATATTGGTAGATATAAATGGGTATAGATATAATTGGGGCCCAGAAGATCTAGATTTTTCTCAAAATTTTCAACAGGATCCTTTAAGATCCACACACACAAAAAAAAATAGCAATCCTCATTTGGATTTTTTTATTCATGCATAAAAATAATTTTTGATCAGTTAACAACAACATGAGAAACTTTTTTTGCATTTCATTCTGTGATGCAAAGTAAATCCATATGAAGACTCTCTAAATGTTCCCCATTTTCACTTTCCATTCATCTTTTTAAACCGTAAAGCTTTGCTGATGCAGGCATAACGTTAGGTACTTCCACAGTTTGTTCCACAGATGTAAACCTGGTGTTTTTGAGCAGTTTTCATCCTATAGTCCAATATAACAGTTCATTGTAGTCCAGTATGTTGTGTCCCCTCAGCTAACCTGCTCGTACTGCAGGCTGGCGAGTTCCTCCTGCTGGAGTCTTCTGGTTTCTGCATCGTCCGGCTGGTATATGTCAGGCACTTCATAGTTGTCAGGTCTTGCCGTGCTGCACATCTCACAACCCGGACGTGTCGGTTTATTCAAAAACGTGCAGTCAGGACATGACCAACCAACCAGCTACAAAACCAAATAAAATTGTTAGAATTATGATAGATAGATAGATAGATAGATAGTAGGGGTGGCACGATACATGTATTCGTACCGAACCGTCACGGTACGGGCATCTCGGTTTGGTGCACGAGGCCTTACAACGAATACAGGCAATTCACCCTCAATCCAGAAGGGGGCGCCCGCAGCAATGCAACGCTGTTTGATAACCGCCAGCAGAAGAACAGCGAGTGCCATGAGTTGCGCACTTGAAAACAAAGCCCCCTAGACAGTGACCATGTGCTGATTCTGAATGCGTCTCTCACATAGACTGACAAAGGATTATACTTTAAAGGCTTGCGCACTCAACTGTTTGTGAAATGGAGCTTTGTGCTCGTGTATCCTACCTCTCTCATTCGGCACAAATCCAAATATTCCATAATATTTCCATATTTGCGATGTAACGTATCTGAATGCTAAACTATTATGTAAATTATAGGCTTTGTACTTCAGTCGCGTTCCAACGGTGACACAGAGGCGGGTGCGCTGATGTTTGTATTTTATTTTGATAAAGTACCAACTTTAGCAATGCTGGAACTGATGTGTTTTGTGTGTGTGTGCGCGCGCGCGCGATCACTTCAACTGTTTCCTTATACCAGCAGAATCAACTTTAAACGTCTTATTAATAATGCATCACTGTATAAAGGTCTGCTTTTGTTTGTGTACACTCACAATGAAAACAAAACATTGTGCTTTTATAAAATAAAGAAAACACAGGATGTGGCTTTCTGCCATTTGAGTTTCCTTTCTGTGAACAAGTTAAGTGTGTCACAAAAATGAACCTAAACTCAGCATATATAGGCTACGTTACGTGTTGCACTGTTTTTTCCCTTGTTTATCTGTAAACTAAATCAAATATATTTCAAAAATGTATTCCTTGTATGTATGTGTGTGTATATATAATATAATATAATATAATATAATATTTAGTATTACTACTGTACTACTCTCTGTTCAAAATAAATGAAAAGAAACCAAAGCAGATTTGTTTGTTTTTTTTTCCTGTTGTACCGAAATTGTATGGAACCGTGACCCCCGTGCCGAGGTACGTACCGAACCGTGACATCTGTGTACCGTGCCACCCCTAATAGATAGATAGATCGATCGATAGATAGATATATAGTGACAGGTAGAACAACAGAGAGTGGCAGATAGAACAAAAGATAGAATGATAGAGCTACAGACAGAGCAACAGACAGAATGACAGATGCAGTGACACACAGAACAGTGAAAGATAGAATGATGGATGGAGTGACAGCTAAAGCAACAGAAACCTAGACAGAGCGATGGGCATAGCGACAGACAAAGTGACAAAACGACAGAGCAACAAATAGAATGATACATAGAGCTACGGATAGAATGGTAGGTAAAGTGACAGAGTGTCAGAACCATAGAAGAAGCAACAGATAGAATGACAGGTAGAGTGACAGATAAAGCAACAGAATCCTAGACAGAGCAACAGATAAAGTGATAGAATAAGAGAGCAACAAAATGGTAGAACAACAAATAGAACGATAGACTGAAAGAGCATCAGAACCATAGAAAGAGCAACAGACAGAATGAGAGATGGAGATACAGATAGAATGATAGAGCGAGAGAGAACAATACAGGGTGGGCCATTTATATGGATACACCGTAATAACATGGGAATGGTTGGTGATATTAAAGTCCTGTTTGTGGCACATTAGTATATGTGAGGGGGCAAACTCCTCAAGATGGGTGGTGACCATGGTGGCCATTTAGAAGTCGGCCATCTTGGATACAACTTTTGTTTTTTTCAATAGGAAGAGGGCCATGTGACACATCAAACTTATTGGTAATGTCACAAGAAAAACAATGGTGTGCTTGGTTTCAACGTAACTTTATTCGTTCATGAGTTATTTACAAGTTTCTCTTTGTTCACAGCCATTGACATGTCGAAGAGGTTAACACGTGAGGAGCGGATCGAAATCGTGTTGATATCTGGTGAACGCAGTAACCGGGTCATTGCAGCAGATTTCAATGTAAGACACCCTACGAGACCACCCATCTCCCATGCTACAGTCAGCAAACTGCTTGCTAAGTTTCGTGAAACTGGTTCAGTGTTGGATTTGCCAAAATGTGGACGCAAGAAAACTGTCACTAATGAAGAAACATCAGTGGCTGTCCTAGCTTCATTCAGCAAGAGCCCACAGTGTAGCACTCGCCGCATGTCACTGGAGAGTGGCATTAGTCGAACATCCCTTCGGCGGATATTAGCTACTCACAAATGGCACCCTTACAAACTCCAGCTACTGCAGCATCTCAACGAGGATGACCCAGATCGGCGCACAGAATTTGCAGAATGGGCAAAACAAAAATTGGAACAGGACCCTCAGTTCACGCAGAAGATTTTGTTCAGTGATGAGGCAAACTTTTATGTGAATGGTGAAGTTAACAAACAAAACCACCGCTATTGGTCTGACACTAACCCACATTGGATGGATCCCTCCAAGACTGTTGGAACAACAAAAGTGATGGTTTGGTGTGGTATATGGGGTACAACGATAGTGGGTCCATTCTTCATCAATGGAAACCTCAAGGCCACTGGATATTTGAAATTGCTACATGATGATGTGTTTCCTTCTTTTATGCACTGAAGCTGGCACGTTCCCTGAGTTTTTCCAGCAAGATGGTGCACCACCACATTATGGGTGCCAGGTCCGAGCATTCCTAGATGAACAGTTTCCTGGAAAGTGGATTGGTCGTCGTGGGCCAGTTGAATGGCCCCCAAGGTCTCCCGATCTGACCCCCTTAGACTTTTATCTTTGGGGTCATCTGAAGGCAATTGTCTATGGTGTGAAGATACGAGATGTGCAGCACCTGAAACTACGGATACTGGATGCCTGTGCTGGCATTTCTCCTGCGGTGTTGCTATCAGTGTGTGAAGAGTGGGAGAAGAGGGTTGCATTGACAATCCAACACAATGGGCAGCACATTGAACACATTTTATAAGTGGTCAGAAACTTGTAAATAACTCATGAAAGAATAAAGTTACGTTGAAACCAAGCACACCATTGTTTTTCTTGTGACATTACCAATAAGTTTGATGTGTCACATGGCCCTCTTCCTATTGAAAAACAAAAGTTGTATCCAAGATGGCCGACTTCTAAATGGCCACCATGGTCACCACCCATCTTGAGGAGTTTGCCCCCTCACATATACTAATGTGCCACAAACAGGACTTTAATATCACCAACCATTCCCATGTTATTACGGTGTATCCATATAAATGGCCCACCCTGTAGATCAAGTGACAGATAAAGTGATAGAAACCTAGATACTGTAGATCAACAGATAGAATGATAGACAGAGCTATAGACAGAATGATAGAGTGACAGATAGAATGATAGATAGAGTGACAGAGCGCCAGATCCTCAGATAAAACAACAAAACAATAGATATAGATAGAATGACAGAGCAACAGAGAATGATAGATAAAGTGATGGATAGAGTGACAGATAGAATGAAAGCTAGAACGATAGAGCGACAGATAGAATGATAGAACAACAAATAGAATGATGAGTGGCAGTAAGAATGATAGATAAATTGACAGATAGAGTGCCAGAACCATAGATAGAGCGACAAATAAAATGACAAAATGATAGACAGAGCTACAGAGAACGATACATAAAGTGACAGAAACATAGATAAAGCAACATAATGAACAGATGAAAGATAGAGCTAAAAACAGAACGATACAGCAAAAAATAGAATTGAACAACAGATAAAGTGACAGATAGAGTGCCAGAACCATAGATGGAGCGACAGATAAAGTGAAAAACAATGGATAGAATATCAGACAGAACGATAGATATAGTGACAAATAGAACAACAGACTGAACGACACAGCTACAGAATAATCGACAGAATGACAGAACGATAGATAGACAGACAGACCTGAGGTTTGGGAGGTAGAGGAGGGCGATTGGCTCCTCTGGCGACAAGCTCTGGTGGGCGATGAGGTGGGCGATCAATTATCTCAATTATATCTTCATTAAGAAAGAAATGCAGTTCAGTAAACTCCTATTTTATATACAAGCTGTTTTTTGAATCAGAAATATAGGCCAGGTACCATCAGTCCGTCTGTCCTTTTTCTCTTTTCTCTCTTGTTCGCGACTCAGATTGGCGGCCGGCGCGGAACGGATGAAGAGGAAGGCCGAATCATCGTGGTTTCTGACCCCATAATGATATAAGGTTTCTCTGTCCTGGGCGAGACGCTTCCCGATCACCCAACGCTGGAGGGCCGGCTGGAAACCATAATCACAATGGATCTGAAAAACAAATTGTGAATGACTAAAATCTACCATTTGGAGTTTCGGTTTCAAATAAGAATTTCTATTAAATCACTAACACTATTTACCTTTTCTTTCAGCTCTGATATTGTCATGTAAACTGGTACCCTCACTGTTATTGGGATGTGGGCATCTGACACGGCGTCCGCCACTCCTACTCTCAACCTGCCATCATTCAAAGCAAAACAAAACCATCACGTATAATTACAGATCCCCAGCAACAAGTGTTCCTCACCGCAAAGGAACCAGTCTAACAGCATACCTGATGCTGTCTTTAGAGTATGCTTCAGGATTTATTTTGACACACACTGGGAGTTTCAGATCCAGAAGTTGATTCAGGTATTTGGTCGCTTCATCTTTGTCTCTAGAGTTGATGGCGTCACTCAGCATTTGAGCTGCATCCTCCGCTGAGACATCAAAGATGTGATGTTAACACGCTGCTGTGTTGAAAACGGGTCTTATAGTGCATAATACATTTACTAACACTCACCTTCTCTTATATTTCTGGAGGCATCTAGGGCAGCCATAATTTAACCTTGAAACCTTTAAAAAAGAGAAAAAAATATATTACTGTATGAAAATACCATGGTTTATGTAACAATTGTTTTAAATAGTAACTATATTTAAATAAATATATTCAAATATTTTATTAAAAGAAATATGTATTTTTTACATTCTTCTTTATATTACACGATACGCAAATATATATTATAGTAAATGCCCAAAACTATAGTAAATTATAGTATATACAAAAAAAATAGCAATACCATAGTTCAAGCAACAATTCTTGTAAATAATGTATTTGATATAATAAATAAAAATAAAATATTTTAAATATTATTATATTATATAAGGCATTATGTTCAAAACACATCAATACCATGACATTTTTTGTAGATATTTAATCCCCTTCCAAAAACGTACTGTGGTCGTACCATGGTATTTTTGTGTACGCCGTGGTGCTGAATGGTATTTTCATTATACTTCATGGCAATTCCAGAATACCATGGTATTACACTCAGTAGTATGTTGTATGTATGTTTAAAATACATGCCATCACCAGGATACTTTTTGTTAATGTAAGTTTTATAAAATCATAATAGAAATGACTCTATAAATACATAAAAGTGTACTACGTATTTTTAGCCTTTATTTAACCAACCAACGTTAACCACCTTAACCAGCTAAGCATGAAACAAGCCCTCGTTCTGCTCAACAGCAGAGACAGTGAACAAATATGTGGAAATAAACTTACCAACCATAGGACAACAGTATTTAAAACACTCTTCGTGTTCGTATTTTAAACCATATAGTGTTGATCAAAACATCCGTGCTCTTCTTAAAATCAGGGAAGTTTACAGAAATGAAAAGTGAAACGAAGCTGCATCAGGAAGTTCCCAGTCAGGAAAGTCTCAAGAGAGAGTTGCGCAACTTCATAAAACACAGATCTATGCGGAAGACATTCTCAGATGAAACTCAGTGCACTGGATTTATGCTATTTAAAAAAAAAAATAATAATAATAGTTTTAACAACAACAACAACAAAAAAAGCTGAAAAATACAAAGAATTAAAATGCACTGGAAAATACCAGTAACTAAAAAACGAAGTATTTTAACAAAAAGTTATCAATAAATGTCAGCTTTCGCTGAATCTGTCTTTAAATGTATATATATATATATATATATTTCACGGATTCTTGTCCGTCATCACGTTATGAATACTTTCCCTGTTGTTTTATTCATTTATTGGCTTTTATCGAGGTGTTCTCGCGAGATTTGACAGAACGAGAGGTAGCATGGCGCTGCGCATGCTGTGAATAAAGGACAAACACGAAGTGTAATTCTGTAAGTTTATCTGTTTTCTGACCTCGTAACAGTTAGTTGTTTAATGTAATATTTAAATGCAGCATGTTGTTTTACATAGAGACTCTTTAACTAGTAGGCTATAAGTCTTTTTGTAGTTTATAGCTAATACAGAACTGGCACGTGAGCTGGAAAACACCAATCTTCCATAAATGTGTTAATTACTCTATTAATTAATCATTATAAAGAATACTGTGGCAGTACCATGATATAGTGATTGTGTCAGATGGTTATACCATGTTGCTTTGTTATATATCTTGTTACTGAATGGTTACTATGTTCGTATTTAAGATGGAACTCAGCTTTTGTATGCATTGACATCTTGACGTATTCTTGTAGTAATTAACACTGCAAATTTATCTGAATTAATGATTTTTCTTTCTTTCTTTAAGCATATTCAAAGACAATCTGAAAGGATTTCAGTGTAAATCTACAAGTTATGGAGGAACCCTCCAAATTTGAGCGATATGTGTACAAAAATGCTTCAGTTTACCATTATATGAAGATATCTCTGTAAGTGTCATGAGACAGGTCGGTTTTGATCTGGTCATTTTTAATGCAGTATTTAGATGGTGCACATAAAATGGTAAAACCCCTTAATTTTTTCTTTGGCGTTCTTTGTTTTTAGAGTTTTTGAAAATGGAAACAAAAATTTTACTGATGCACAGTTCAAACAATTTATCATCTGTGGACTTAAAGACCTGTACGGAGAGGTGAGCACTTAGTATGTCTCTCTTACTTTACAATTTAAGAGTGTAACAATGATACAATTTATAGTTCTTAACAAAATCATGTATTTTGAAATCTGAAATATTATCATGATGTATTTTGCCACAAATTATACATATTTAAGTATAATATGCTAAAGGAACAAACTTAACTGCAGGGAAAAATATGCCAAAAACGAATTTTGGATAAGCAGCAAGTGCATAATACATTAGGAATTGTTCATTTGATTATAAATGATTCCAAAATCTAAAAATTACTTAAATTCTGTAATCAGTTAACTAGATGTTTTTTAATAGAATTGTTTAATGATAAAGTTTTATGTATAATACAAATATAAATAACATTTAAAAAGCTAATAAATAAACTAAAATATAGGTTATACAATCCATACATCATTTCCTGTGTTGAATATAATATGTGCTGTAGTAAGTAGCTTTGACTTTATCTTGATTCCTTACTGTGTATAATGATATATTTTTTGTGTATGGCAGGTTGGAGCTTCTTTTCCATTTGATTTGCTTAAGTTTGATCAGAACGAACTGACCGGGATACTGAGAGTGTACAACAGGTAAGACATGCTTATAAAACAAATCTCGTACATTTAGGCCAAAGTGTTTTAAATGTGGTTTTCTCGAGGTACAGAGCTGTTTATTAACATGGAGAAACTTAGGGTGTCCCTCAGGTCTCAAGTTTAGGACCGTTTTAATTGCAAAATTCTGTAGTAATTAGTGTCTGAAATGCAGAGCAAACAGTTTTTTCTTATAAATTTCTACAAGCCATTTTGACAATCTAATGATGTTCAGTCTTAATAGTCGGTTGTTGTTTTATCTCAGCGGGCTGGTGAAATTGTGGAGCGCATTAACATTACTGGGATCATATCAGAATGAGGCTTGTGCATTCAGAGTCACGCAGGTATGTTTTCCCCAGTGTTGAAGCTGATTCAGCATTTACTTTTCCCAGAGTTTGCAGTCTGTTGGCACTAGATGTCAGTAAAAAGCTTGTTGATCGATTGTAAATCTGCCAGGAATGACTAGACACACTTTTAACGTGACCATTGGCTTTCTATCAGCCAAACTGTGTGTACTTTGCAATTTGCATCAGATTGCTGATGGGCGGTTACTGTGGCAGCTGTTTATCTCATTTTAGACACTGAACTTCTAATCCATGTCACAAACATGAATGTTAAATGCAACTCTAATTTTCTTTTTATTTATCATTGCAGGTGTCGCCGTTTTTACTAGCCTTGTCCGGGAATAGCCGTGAGCTGCAGTTTGGAGACCGGTTGACATTGTGAGGTGGGCCTACAAAAAAATACCTCAGAAAAAATGACATTTTTTCCCAGAAGTAGTATTTTCAGCAGAAATATATACCATTTTGTCAACTCAGCATTTACAGTTCCCACATCCCTCACAGTAGGGCACAGGTCACTATACATGGGTGAACGGGCCTCGCTAAACAAAACATTCAGTGCCAGAGACGTCGCACTTTTTGCTGAGCTGACGGGGGACACAAATCCTCTCCACCTTGACCCCGAATATGCCAAAACAACCTCTTTTGAGACCCCCATTGTTCATGGAGTGCTGATTAATGGTCTGATCTCAGCAGTTCTGGGGACCAAGTTGCCCGGCAAAGGCTGCGTGTTTCTCTACCAGGAAATTTGCTTTCCGGCGCCCCTCTACATCGGAGAGGAGGTTGTGGCGGAAGCAGAAGTCAAAAAGATCAAAATGTCCTTCGCTTTTATTTCTGTTTCCTGCGCTGTCAAAGACAAAGTGGTCATGGAGGGAGAGGTCATGGTCATGATGCCTCAAGACGCACAACAATCATGAGGAACATGAGTGAATGCTGTTGTTCAGTTTTTTATGTGCTGACAGGAATTAAATGCTTTTTCTTGCTTATTTTTGTTCTTTTGAAAAGTAACACTCATTCAGAGATTTAATATTCCTTGTTTTTTGTTCTCTGAGAAACTGTTTGAATTAAAAATAAACGGCTCTTTGACTTAGTTCTTTGGTGTGAGCAATAACTGGCTGTGTCCAACCTCAACAAGGAGATCATTTTCCAATACTTTCAAATAGTTATTTAATATCATGTCATTTAAAGATCATAAGGTTAACATAATAGTAGTAAACTTACATTAAATGAACCAGCTAATGCAAACTTTCAAACGAAATCATTTGAACTTTTTCCCAGTATAACTTCCAGGTTCTTCACCACAAGTATTTCAAATAAACTTTGTATTAGTTCTTGGTCCTTTAATTTTTCTCTTTCTGTCTCTTTGGGTTAGTTGAAAATATAATATGTACGAAATGCCTACGTGTATACAATAATGCCATATTAATAATATGTATGCATACATTTTTCTCAGACCTTTGTTGTAGTATTGGGCTCTGCTTTCTGTTTGTAGATAATGTGCAAATAATTGAAAACTATGTTCTAATATTTGACTGCTTCATATTTGTACATTATGTGGAAAAAATCACACTATAAACACAGAAACGAACTCACCGAGTGCTGTTTACATTGAGTCACATGTTACTCCGACTGGTCACATGATTGTCCCTTGACAACATTTAGCTTCACTGCTAGCAGCTTCGCGAAGACGCTACGCTTGTGTTACAAACTCCAAATGAAAATTCATAACAACAGGCACATAAATTAAGTTGTAAATTGTTTTTTTTTTCTTTGTGAAGTTTTATTTTATTCTGAGACCCAAAAGGAATAATATGATTGAATTTAGCCGTGAGCCCTATGAGGTTTCCTGTTTTTAGGGTATTTACTAAAACATAGCGTCACTCACTTTTCTTTTCTCTCATTTTTATTGCAAGAAGAACGCATCACAAGCCCTATATATAAATTTAAATCAGTTTACATATGTTTACATAAATAAACAATTCCAAAATATATCATTTGTAGTCTAACAAAAATGCGACGTCACTCGAGTGTGCGCACTACAGAGTGGACGAGCTGCTCTCCGCCAAAACATCTACGTCAAATTTCACTGGCAGTTTCTGATTCGTTTCTCCCACGTTGTCACAAGCACAGACGCGCAGTGAACCGTCACATCCCTTTACCGACCGGGGCGGGCTCCCGGTTACCGAACCGGGACTGTTTGGTGTTGTTTTGATCCGGGATGGCGTTCATGGAGCAGCAGCCGCAGCCGTTGTCCGGCAGGAAGCCGCCGCTGGACGACACCGTGCCGCTGATCGCCGTGATCGAGGCCAGCCAGAGTTTACAGTCACACACGGTAAACAGCACAACCGGAGCCGCGCGGATCGCTGTTTATGTGCGGACGGTGTCGATTAGACCGATCCGGATCCGTTAATCGTTTGATATGGATTACTAATACGTATTTAAATGTTAGTAAAACAGGATTGAAAGGGGTTTAAATCAAACTTTAGGTTGTATGTCGTGTTTTTGATGATTAACCTTATTGTTTGTCGATTATTTGTCGATTAATATGAGATTAATCGCATTTATTGTCAGTATAAGATGAGTTTTTGTTTAGATGTTTAATGTTAATGTCAGTAGTCAAAACTGGAACAATTAGTGTACATTTTGCAAAGTGTAAATGTAAAAATGTCCTTCTGAAAGAAGAAATATCAGCAACTAACATTTGTTTTAAACATTAATTTTAAGATTTAGCGAACGAATATCAAATTTGAATGAAGTGATGAGGAAATAGTGGCGTTTGAAATCTTTAACAATTTTATTTTAATATTTATTTATGATATAATCAACATAATCGAATCGAAAGTGATATGTAAGCTATTTCGTTTTGTTTCTTTTGTTCATTTCTTTTGTTAATTCTATCTATCAGTGTAATAATAAAATTAAACAACATACAAGTATATTAAAAAAAAAGACATGTAAATTCGTCTGGATCTGTTCATGTTGATTTACAGGCAGAATTGAAAATGTATCATTTGCATTAGTGCAGAAATACATTTCCTCTTGCTGTGAAACCAAAGCCACAGGAGATACGAGTGTTTCCTTTCACATTTATTCATCTATTCTTTCTCATAGTCACTCATATGAAAGTGCAGTCTAGCAAACCACTTTCAGTTCTGTGTTACGTAAACTTTACAGTCTGGTAAATGTTTTCTTTTTTATTTTAGAGTAGATTAGATTCAGAGTAGATGAACCACTAGACCTTAACCATCAGTTATATGATCTGTTATATACATTGAATATTATTTTGTGAGCTGAAAGTCACGACATTGACATGTCTTAAGATATGAGAAGTGTGAAAATAATCAACCACAGAGCGGGTGTGATCTGATATAGTGTTGAGGATGGAAACTGAGCGCCTTTGCTCTTGTTTTAGTCTTATGGAAACTATCAGGTGACGTTTTGAAGGAGAGTCAAACATTAATGTGAATAAGACGTGGCTGTAAGCGTCAGGGTCAGCGTGAGGTTTTGGAGACTCTGTTACATTTGGCCTTTTCACTTCCTGCTTTGGTCTTGCTTCACAATTCGGCTGTAAAAACCACAAATCCGTGACAACATGACTTTGGTCTCTTCAGTGCCCAATATTGTAAAGAAGAAGAAACAAAGATGGATTGTTTAGGCTGGTTTCCACTAGTCAAGCTGGACTAGTTTGGTGATTTTAAGGGTGATTTGGGGGTGAAGACCAGCTGAACCAGTTTTTTCAGCAGGGTCTTTATTTCATTACTTGTTTTAATGTATATTTTCTGCTTTTGATTCAGTCATTGTCAGTCAAGCATTGTTTTTCTCTGTTAACAGGAGTACATCATTCGTGTACAGAGAGGCGTTTCCACAGACAACGGCTGGACAGTGAGTTAGATCTATCTGTCCATCTATCTATCTGTCTGTCTGTCTGTCTATCTATCCATTTTCTGTCGATCATCTATCCATCTGACTATCCCTCTGCCTGTTGTCTGTCTTTCTGTGGTCTATCTGTCCATCTGTCTGTCTATCTATCTATTCCTCTGCCTGTCATCTCTCTATCTATCTGTCTGTCTTTCTGTTGTCTATCTGTCCATCTGTCTGTCTATCTATCTATTCCTCTGCTTGTCATCTATCTGTCCATCCATCTGTTCTTCTGCCTGTCATCTATCTGTCTATCTGCCTGTCTGTCTATCTAGCCGTCTATCTATTCCTCTGCCTGTTGTCTATCTGTCTGTCTGTCGTCTATCCATCTATCTATCTGTCTGTCATCTGTCTATCATCTATCTATCTTCTGTCTGTCTATCCATCTGTCTGTTAGTCTGTCTGTCGTCTATCTATCCATCTGTCTATCTGTCTGTATGTCTATTTATCTATCTGTCTGTCTATCTATCCATCTTTTGTTGATCTGTGTATCTATCCATCTGACTATCCCTCTGCCTGTCGTCTATCTATCTATCTATCTATCTGTCTGTCTGTCTTTCTGTTGTCTGTCTATCTATCCATCTATCTTTTCCTCTGCCTGTCATCTATCTATTTGTCTATATGTCTGTCTGTCCTTCTATCTATCGGTCTGTCTGTCTGTCATCTCTCTATCATCTATCTATCTGTCTTCTGTCTGTCTATCTGTCTATCTATCTGTCTATCTATCCCTCTGCTTATTGTCTATCTATCTGTCCAACTGTTTGTCGTCTATCTATCCATCTATCTATTCCTCTGCTTGTTGTCTATCTATCTATCTGTCTGTCTGTCTGTCGTCTATCTGTCTATCTACTGTCGGTCTGTCTAGCCATCTATCTTTCTGTCTGTCTGTCTGTCTTGTATCTATCCATCTGTCTGTCCGTCTATTTATCTATCTGTCTGTCTATCCTTGTGCTTGTTGTCTATCTATCTGTCCAACTGTCTGTCATCTATCTGTCTATCTATCTGTCTGTCTATATATCTACTGTCGGTCTTTCTAGCCATCTATCTATCTATTTATCTGTCTATCTATTTATCTGTCTCTCTGTCTGTCTTTCTCTCTCTCTCTCGTGTTTGCTGTTGTCAGAATGATTGATTTTATTTCTGATTTTCACAGGTCATCCGCAGATACAGCGATTTTGACATGCTGAATAATAGTTTACTGGTAAGTGGACCATTAGAACAAGCCTGAGTTGGAAAAACATCCGTTCCCGTATAAGCGTTTGACAGCTGCTGTTTCCAAATAAATTGAAAAGCATTGCTCTGACGTTTCAAAGGCAATGATTCACTCTTGCTGAGTCCTCAAAAACTCACATGCCTCAGAAAGCTTTTAACATTAGCCTTCCCATCAGTGAAAGAGCAACTATGAGTCAGTCTCTGTCTTCACAGATCTCCGGCCTCAACCTGCCGCTTCCTCCAAAGAAGCTGTTAGGAAACATGGACCGAGAGTTTATAGCCGAGCGTCAGAAGGGTCTCCAGGCCTATCTGAACTACATCACACGTCACCACATCCTCTCCAGCTGTGAGCTGGTCAAAAAGTTTCTTGACACTAACAATTACTCAGCAAACTACACAGGTAATGCAACTGGGCATATTTTAAAGCATCAAAATTATTTTTGCATCAAAATTATTTGTAAAATCCTCCCCTTCCTTATTTTTTTCAGAAATAGCCTTACAGCAGGTGTCCATGTTCTTCAGATCCGATCCAAAATGGGAAGTTATTGAGCCGTTAAAAGACATTGGTGGGTAAAGCAGTTCAGTTATTTCCGTCCAATTTTAAATTCTAATATATCAACATGTTATAAAATTATTTTTTCATTTTTTATATGGGTTTTTACATTGACCATGAATGATTACACTGTCAGCCTTGAGATACATCACAACCATAAAAGTTAATGATTTAACTTTTATTGATTTGTTTCTCCCAATGACTCAGTTTATCTATAGCGTCAGGTGTTGGTTTACTTTGACACATTTAGTATTCCTGACACATTGATGGATTTCAGAGGCTCATGGGAAATTTTTTATCCTCTAAAAACAGCCTGAGTTTCACAGCCGAGGCACATTTAAGAAGAAACTTGCTTGTTTGTTTCTTTTAGAGGAAGATTCATTAATAAAAATGTAACATTTACCCTTGATATGTTCAAATTTTGCCATTTTACCTCAAAATCAAAAGAAAAAATAGGAAATTATATTTCATTTAAAGAAAATAAAGGCTATATGTAGGACTTCTTCCCATTATAGCATTACTTTTTAAGAAAAATTAAGGTAATTTCCTGCAAACTGTCATTACCGTAATCATCATTACTGTAATGCAAAATATGCTATACCAAAATTATTTCATTTAAAATGTACATTTGTAAAGTATAGTTTTTAAAATGTAAAAAATGTAACGTTTATTACCGTATTATAGTAAAAAGAGTTGGATTTTTTTCACTTTACATATATTATTACGGTAATGAAAATTTCAAGCAGAAAACATCCTTATTTTGATTTAATTAATTTTTTCGTTATAATGTTTTTATTTTCTAATATTTAAAATCTTGTCTCATTGTCATAGGCTGGCGATTGAGAAAGAGGTACTTCTTAGTCAAAGACAAAGATCAGCCCAAAGACAAACAAGTATTAAGTTGGGTAAGTTTCATTTTGACCCATACAAACTAGGGCTGCACGATTATGACAAAAATCATAATTGTCGATTATTCGCTTGAAATTGTAATTGCGATTATTAATTACGATTAACACATTGTTTGAAGCAACTGCATGTCATATTTTTATATGAAAATAAACAAGCTGAAAACATTTAAACGAAAAAACTTATATTGCTTTTCTATAGTATTAATGTGAACTATTCATTGGATTGGTTTCTTCTTTAAATTATAAAAAATATGCATGGTATTATAATGTTAAACTAAAACTATAATTAAAACACTGGAAAAACCCTTAATATAACCTGTAGAAAGAAAAAAACACATCTTAAGCACTCAGAATAACATAAGTGGTCTTTGAACGATTATTGCCTTTTTGAACGATTACGTAATTGTGGCATCTATAATTGTAATTGCGATTAGAAATTCGATTAATTGTGCAGCCCTAATACAAACGCAGACCAAAACCTTTTCCTGGACACTGTCTTTCTGTTAATCCAGAACTTTGACCCTCAGCATGTTTAATACCCATTATTGTGTAACCCTGATGAAGTCTTTCCTGTTGATCGCATTCAGCACCACTTTGTTTGGCTGCACAAAGAACTTAACTAACCTACTAATCTCTCGTGACATGTTTGTGTTCATTTTCTTCTATAATTAGCATTGTGTGAACCTTGTACTGACCATAATACATTTCTTGACCAATTATAGGTGGATTTGGGTCCAGATAAGTTCCTGTCTGACAAAGATCTCCAGTTTGCAATGAAGCTGCTTCCAACTCTTTCTGTAAGTCTTAAAAAGCTGATGGTTACCAGAGCATTGCTATATGGTTGCAAAAATGTTTTGAGAGGTTTTATCAGAATCAGAATGAGCTTTATTGGCCAAGTATGTTTACACATACGAGGAATTTGTTGTAGTGACAGAAGCTCGCTCCACAGTGCAACAGAAAGGCAGCAACAGGACAGGACACAGATAATAAAAGAATAATATACAAATATCCAAACAGGCAATGTACAAAACAGCAAAAACACAATATATAATATAGACAATTATGTATGTACAGGTCAAGTATGTGCAAATTTGAAATGAGAAAATAAAATAAAATAAGTGAGTGTGGTGAATGGATAATGTATAATAGTTGTGTTCCGCGTTTATTGTCGAGTGTTCATGAGATGGATTGCCTGAGGGAAGAAACTGTTTCTGTGTCTGGTCATTCCGGTGCTCAGAGCTCTGTAGCGTCGACCAGACGGTAACAGTTCAAAGAGGGAGTGTGCTGGATGTGAGGGGTCCAGAGTGATTTTACCAGTCCTTTTGCTCACTCTGGATAAGTACAGTTCTTGGAGACTGGGGAGGGTTGTACCAATGATTTATGGTCTTGCTAGGAAGTTTTGGCTGGTTTTTAGGGCCTAAAACAAATGTACAACCATTTAGATAGCAAATCAATTAAGCATAGATAAAATAGTAAAAATATTATTGTAGTGTAATGATATTTTACTAATCATTTGACAATAGACGTTATTTTCATGACAATCACGTACCGTTTCCTTGCTGTTACTGTAATGGAAAACGAATAAGAGTATATCATTTCAATTTTACTGAGCAAAGCTGTTAAGCAGAGGCGACGAGCTGTCTGGAATGAACTAAAAGAGCCTGTCTTTGTGTACAGACTCGAATGTTTGGATGTTTTGTGTGTGAACGCTGTCATGTGCTCTTGTTTTTCCTGCTTCCTCAATGTCAGCCATACAATGAGATTAAACAGATCACTGAGAGAAACACATCTCTACAAATACTCCATTAACTCACAGTGGAAATCATGCATAGACATCCAAACATAAGCCACTACATTATTTATATACAATTATACACTGACAAATTTGGTGTAGAAACTATTTTCACTTAGAAAGAAATTGCTGGTAAATTTAACAATTCATTATAAAGACAAGAGAAGTAACATATTGAATTAAACATTTTGAAATGTTGACTGAAATAGTATTTTCTTGTAAAACATGCTCCAGTAATCTTTATTTACAACTTATAACTTGACAGTTGTTTTTTTTTTATTTACAAAATATTTTACAATATAAATTTATAATTAATTTAAAAATTATAATTAATCTAAAATATAGAATATATAGAAATATAAAATATAGAAAAATAAAATATATAAAATTATAATTTTTTTATTTAATTCCAGTTAGTAATTTTAGTTAGTAACTTATTTCAGTTAGTTGCTAAGGCTGTTTTTTTTTTTTAATCTAAAATTTGTATTTTATGTTATTTCAGCTTTGTTTAAAAAATGTTACATCAAAAATGTTTTAATAGTTTTAGTTTTAGTTAATATTCCATGTAATACCGTGGAAAAAGTTACTTGAAGACAGATGACCAGCCAGATAGGGTAGTTCATCTGACGTCTGCATTCCAGATGAGCAGATTAAAGCAATCCAACCGAGATGCGTGTTAATCAGGAAGTCATGACACAGTCATTTCTGACCATGAGGCTCATGGGAAAACATAAGACATCTGAAATCTGAATTCATCTGCACAGCAATACCCTCATAACTCCATATGTTCTCTTTTTCATGGACAAAAACACTTAAAAATCAAGTCTAAAGTGTCTGTATGTGTCTGACTGCAGATGTTTTTGTATTTTTCCATAGCATTCAAACATCTCTTCCGTCAGTTTCGCTACAACCAGTGAATCGTCTGCTCTAGTAATTCGGGTTTTCAGCGAGAAAGGAACACTAAGGGATCACATCTGCAAGGTTTGCTTTCTTTAACTTGACTGATCAAATATTGTAACTTGAAACATACTTGTATTTCTTGTAATTCCGTCTTGAATTTTGTCAATCCTTCAGGTGAAGCCCAAAGAGCCCTTTCTGAAGAAATATTGCAATCCCAAAAAGATCCAGGGTTTGGAGCAGCAGCAGATCCGAACCTACGGAAGACAGATTCTTGAGGTCTGGCTAACAGTTTACGGGCCAGTTTTACGCACCGTCTTTTGGCTTTAAAATAGTACTGTTAGGATTTACTAAAGACGCGCAGTGACGAATTAGCGCTGAAAAGGCGACCTTATTGAATATGCATTTGTAGTAGTTTCCCTTTCAGACGTAAAATTTACGGGAGGAGAGTATTCAAATGAATCACGCAATGAGATTTACTAACGTTTGCTTTCGTTAAATTACTGGTATTTGCGCCATTATTTTAACGCCCAAAAAAGCATGTCCTAAACTATTTTGCGCTTGAAATGGCTGCAGTTATCGCTGCTAAGAGGAGGCACCACCGAGAACAGCGAGTGCGAGGTTTTTAATTTGCTTCAGGAAATAAAAGACGACTTGGAACCCTCAACTAGGAGTCACGCAATACCAGGTCTATCAAAACTTCTTGCAACCCTTCATTTTTTGGCCTCCGGTTCTTTTCAATGTACTGTGACTTCTTTATTTGCGACTGTGCTAATTTGCGCTGCGCTTGGTATATTGCGTTGGTCGATATATAAATGAGATGTCGCGTCTGTGTTCTTAAATTTATGCGTTGTTAGTAAATCACCAGCAGAAATTTCCACGCCCATCGGCACTGTTTTGGAATTGCGCTCTTGCGCTAATTTGCCCTGTTTAGTAAAACTGGCCCTATGTTAATAATAACCAGTTTACAGAAATTTGTAGACTTTTTACTGTGCTTTTAAGGCAGCGCTGTAGATATTTCTCAAACATCCTGTTTAAGGTTTGTTTTAAACCTCTTTGTTCATAAATCCATCCATTGAGTTTTATGCTCAAGAAATTTTTAAAGAAAGGTTAAAGTTTGAATGTCTCCCACTGACTTACACATTCGTTATCTAACAACAGTGATGTCGTTGTAATATTTCCATATTGAATTGACATTGACATTTCTTGCATACAGAATTATATTTGATCTTTTCAGTTTTGCATCTGTTTATTCATCCATCCACATACGCTTTGTTCAAAAGTTTGGGGTCAGTCAGATTTTTTTTTTTTTTGTATTTGGAGAAAATAATAATTTTATTTAGCAAGAATGCAGTAGTTTGATTATAAGTGACAGTAAAGACGTTTATAATGTTACAAAATAATTATTTTTCCAAATAAATGCTATTCTTTTGAACTTTCTATTCATCAAAAAATCCTGAAAAATGTACATGCATGACAATTTGCACAAAAATATGAAGCAACACAACGTTTTCAGCATTTATAATAGTGGAAATGTTTCTTGAGCAGCAAATCAGCATATTAGAATGATTTCTGAAGGATCATGTGACATTGAAGACTGGACTAATAATGCTGAAAAATCAGCTTTGATCACAGGAATAAATTACAGTTTAAAATATATGAAAATACAAAACAGTTATTTTAAATTATAATAATATTTCACACTCTATTTTTGATCAAAAAAATTCAAAAAATGTCAATTTAGTTTACTAACTCTTATTTCACCTCAAACTTTAAAATTCCGTACTACTTTTTGGAAATGTAAATATGTAATTTCCTGCAATTATGTAAATATGTATTTTTCTGTTTTATTCCAGGCACTAAAATTTCTCCATGACAAGGGTTTTCCGTATGGGCATCTTCATGCGTCTAACGTCCTGATCGAGGAGAACACGTGTAAATTGTTGGATATAGAGAATTCTTTACTGGGACTGCCATCATATTACCGACCCTATGTAACACAGTTCAGGAAAATTAATGTAAGATAACCTTATTTTTTTATTTTCTTTTAGTAGTAAATAACTTAAATATTAATAATTAAAAAGTGTGATTTTAAAAAGCTGATGTTTTTCATTTTATCAGACAACGGAAAGCATAGACGTCTACTCGTTTGGACATTTGCTTTATGAAATGACGTACGGCCGCCCGCCTGACGCTGTTCCTGTGGATCAGTATCCTCCGGCTCCGTTCTCATCCGTAGGTCAGTATGATCTT
>JAFVLL020007428.1:0-25690 GCA_021397915.2 Tor tambroides
AGACTGAATACAGTATCTCCGCTGTCCAGCTCCACCTCAGCCACAGCGGAAGAAAACTCTGGCAGCACAAACAATTATCAACGACGGCTTCCATCTAGCGGGAGAGAGATATTGATTTTCCAGGTGCCGCAGATTCTGCCCAGCAGGGAGTTTGTAGGTCAGAACGTGCCTCGGAGAATCTTCTGTGCATCCGTCCTAAACGGCTTCAAGCCTCTGGAGACGGAGATGTCTTGTCGCTCTTCCTTTATTGCAGTTCTTTCCTGCTAAATTAGTGTGGCTTTCATGTGTTTGGCTCTGCTTGGATGGATTCAGTATTTGCATGGTCTCACTTGAACACAAGCTGACGTTACGTTTTTGCATGCCCTCCTTGATAACAGGAATGTTGCAGTTCCCTCCTGTTTTCCATATGAACTTCAGCTGAAAACAAAGACACGGCTCCCTGCACGGATCAGTTGGAGGCAGTCGATACGGGCCGCAGCTGCTCCTGCTGTTGGCCGGTATGAACGGGCTGGAGGGCTCTCTCAGGCAGGAGTTTGTGCTGTAAGATGCTGACAGTGAGTTTCTGCAGGCAGGAGACGAGACTCCTCTGCTCAGTCGGGTCAACGTCTTGGCTCTGGAGTTACTGTTGGGTCTGTGGATTGATTCCTGAGCTACTGTCTTGGCTGCAGGAACTGGACTGCAATGAAAACGCGAGGAGTATGAGTTGGAGATCGTTCATCGTCGGCTGCAGGGCTCGTGTTTGACCTGCTACAGCAGTTCTCCTCTCACACACAGCTGTGCTCACCTGCTCTTGGCTTCAGCAAGAGTTTATGTTTTAATAAAAGTAACCTTTACATTTTGTCCATGTTTCATAATGTCATATTCATTTTAGTTAGTTTTTCAGGATTTTTTTTAGATGAAAATTTTGTAGCTGATGGGAAAGTACAAAATTAAACCAAAGACTCTGTGTATTAATGTATTAATTTAAATGTATCAAAACAACATGAAGTCGGCGCCAGTAGCCTCGTGGTTAGTGCATCGACCTACAGTGCAACTGCGCTCACGGCAACCCGAGTTCGATTCCCGTCTCGAGGTCCTTTGCCGAACCCACCCCCTCTCTCCTCCCAGTGCTTTCTTGTCTTCTCTCTCTACTGTCCTATCTATAAAAAATGCATTAAAAAAACGTGAAAATAGTTAAGTTTTGTGTATTTTTGTGCTTTAGTTATTCATTTTCTGTATTTCTGTGCATTTTTACAGAGAAAGCGTATTCACAATGTGACACATTTTGATTAGTATGTAGTTTAGATTAAGCTAATTTGTGCATTATCTAATTAATCTCATATGGAATGCATTTGTATAGAATGATTTTAATTAACCCACTAGTAAAGCGTTTCAGTTTCCAGTGTTTCTTCACTCTTCAATTTCAGTTCGCGCAACTCAAATGCCGATGCCTGACTTTATTGATTATGATTGGATTATAAAAAGGGTAATCTTTCTAGATTTTTTTTTCAAAACCTTGATAAGTGAATTGTTCTAATTTTACAGTGTTCTATTTGTACTTGTCATATTTTTATCAACAATATATTAAAATGCCATGGTACAATTTGTCAAAAAAAAACCAACAACCTTTGTTATGCTTTGCTGTGATTTCACTGGCAAGATTAACAATGACCTAGAACAGTGTTTTTGTGGTCAGCAACTAGCCAACAAACAAGTGTTTGAGCAGCAGACCAGCTTGTTAGTGGTGTACAGATAACCAGACTAAAGCAGCAGCAGCTCAGTTAAAAAAAAAAAAAAAATATATAGTAGACAATATAAAATTTTCCAGAATGTTTTGTCCACTGGAAAAACATTGTTTCAGTGTGACAGCTGAACTGAATGATTGACACACAGATGTGCAACAGTACAACATACTGAACAGGATTTGTCTTTATCCCTCAAATCCTCAAATTAAATAGGTGGTCTACCCTGGCTAATGTCTGTAGTGACTAAACAAGTCAACAAACATTTCTCAATTAATAAGACTTTTTAACATCTGTACTATCGTCACTGGTCTCTCACACTGTTAATGAGTGTGTTATTAGAGTCTGTGGAGGAGG
This sequence comes from Tor tambroides, assembly GCA_021397915.2. Classification (NCBI taxonomy): domain Eukaryota; kingdom Metazoa; phylum Chordata; class Actinopteri; order Cypriniformes; family Cyprinidae; genus Tor; species Tor tambroides. The sequence goes on from JAFVLL020007428.1 coordinate 2,079, forward strand.
AAGAGCATGTTCTAGTCCTAACCTCTCCATGCTCTCAGTGTCGTTCTTCTCTACAGCTGAGTCTCAGACGTGTGTTGGCATGAATGATGAACGTCCCTCTCAGCAGACGCTCTGGGGCCTCCTCCATGTTCTCCACTGTGCCATGGATTGATTTTATACTCTGTGCTCTTCAGCCTCTTACGTGATGGATGTAATCAAGTCTGGAGGCAAGAGGCCCCCAATCACTGTCTGGCAGGAGGGCATGGGGCCAGAGGAAGGGGCACGGTTGCCAGGGGCCCCGTCGGCTGTGCTTTGATTAAAAAGGGGCTCCTCAGTGAAGCTGTGAAGCAGCGGGGGTCCGGACCGTCCCACTGCGGTCACCCATCGCTGATTAGCCACAGATCAAGCATAAGCAGAGCGATCAGAGACGAGAGTGTGGGAGGGAACGAGCGAAAGACGGTGTTGCATTCGCATTGCATCAGCTCGCAGTAACGAGATCGGGAGCTGTCAGGTTTAGACGGGCTAATGGCTTTTGTGGACTGTCAGAGCGGATGATAATGCCTTTTGGCCTCTGACATTCTCCAGACTTGTTCGGCTGTCGCATGACTTTGAACGCTCCCTTTTCAAGTGGCGGCTGGCTGATCAACACTCTTAGATTTCTCCTGTCGTCTCTCCTGAGTCCTCTCAAAGGCCAGGATCGGTAAATAATGTTAATTAATGGAGAGGCGGAAGAGCATCTCCATCCTGACACGTCCTTTCACGGTGAAGGGCGAAAGAGAAATATCAGAGGCGTAAACGGACCGGCGTGTCACGACTGGACAGATTAACAGCAGTTACGCTTGTTTGTTTTGAGTCACTTTCTCCTGCTGAACTAAACATGTAACTAGAGAACATCATCCATTCTTCTTGCGTTTTATAGAAAAGAAGATTTCTCTGCATGGCGAGGGATGTGTTGTTGATGTAATGGCTGATATGTGGGTGTTTGGAGCTGTGTTTTGTTGTTGTTGTTGCTCTCTATTTCTTCGTATTGCACTAGTGTTAGGCTCTGAGCCCAAGCAATTACAGCTCCGAGAGTAACGACTGCGGTATAACGGCATTACGGCAGCTGCTCGGAGTCTCTGCTGTCACACGCTAGTTTAGCAAGACGTAGGAAGAAGTTTTCACAGTTTCACTGAACGTTAAAACCTTGTTAAGTTTGAATCACTGTTCTGTTTCGTGGCACACTCCACATGGCATAATGCTTCTGTCTCGCCACAGAGCATGTAACATTTCAACACATAAACATCTAAGAAGCTCGGCCTTTGAGATTACAAAAGATGTAAAGTTTGAAGCCTGTATTTTTGAAGACGGAGGAAGCAGCGAGTCTCTGATCAGCGCTGCTGTGGATGAATCCCTGCTGCTGGAGACCTAGGCGTTGTTGTCCAAAGAGAATGCCTGATTGCTTCATATTTGTGCATGAAGTGAATATTATCTGTGCTGTTTTGGCTTTTTGATGAGATTTATGCTTCAGTGGATTTCTGGCTGGATGGGAGAGCTCTTTAGTTCGGGATGGAGTCTGTCTGACAAACGCACAGGGTTTTTGTCCATTACAGACTTTGCTAAAGAAGCAACTTCCATCTCAAAGACATTCTGCTTGATTCTTCATGAAAAAACAGGTATGCTGTCAGTCAGAGCTGCAGATATGCATCTTTCTTTGTATTTAATCTTGCCTCAGAAGCATGTTAGTGTGAGTTTCCCCGGGACACGAGCTGTCCGAGAGGCTGTAATGAGTGGCGTTGGTCCTGAACCTCTCTGCCAGACTCCACAGGCTCACACCTGCTTCTGAAGACGTCTCCTGCCTCGGCCTGCCCACAGATCAATGGGACAGGCGTCTGCTGTTGTGCAAAGCGCTGGTGTCGAGGTTCACTGGGACTCTGATATTTCATATTGACTGATGGGTCTGTCGCTGTGAACTTTGCTCCCATGTTACTGATATGATGGGCAGGTTCAATTCGATTTTGACGTATTGATTTAGTGTCTCCTTTTCTTGACGTGTCTTGTGGGACGGGTTACGTGTCCCGCTGCAGGTCGTGACAGTCGTTGGGATCTCAAGAGCCTTGGCCTGTTCGAGGCCAGAGGGATGATTCTGATTGCTTTTATTTCGACTGTGTTGAGATCGGTCATTTTTTGATATAGTAGAGCGCAAGTTCACAACTCTATTTGCACTTTTTTTCACACCAAACTACCACGCTCCCCACACAGCATGCAATCGTTGATAGCTAATTATAAATCTAATTGGATGTGACAGAAAAACAATGGCCTTTCGATCCTCTCACTAACAGAAATGTGCCTTGTCCTGTGATAATTAACCCTCAGTGTCGTTCTGGATGCTGGATTCACTGGAACACACAGAGATCAGATTCACCTTCTACATTAATATGAATCGCGGATGTGTTTCTATCAAATGTTTTAGAACAAAAGTGTGTGTAATTTAGTTAGAATTTAGTGGAGTTGTTTTATAATATTAGTTTGACTGTCTTAGGTTCTGAACTCAAGTGTCATTCATTCATTTATTATGAATAATCTGGTCTTTTGCTTTGTGTTCATAATGTTTCAAATAAAAAGTGAAACAGATCAAATGAAGCACCTTTCACCTTTCATTCACTACCATTCAAAGCTTGGGGTCAGTAAGTCTTTTGAACTTTGTTCATCTGTGAATCCTGACAAATAAAATGTATCACAGTTTCCACAAAAATATTGTGCAGCACAACTGTTTTCAACACTGATAATAATCAGAAATGTTTGTTGAGCAGTAAATCAGCATATTAGAATGATTTCTGAAGATCATGTGACACTGAAGACTGGAGTAATGATGCTGAAAATACAGCTGCAGATCACAGAAATAAATTACAGTTTAACAGATATTCACATAGAAAACAGCTGTTTTTACTGTTGTTTTAATTAAATAAATGCAGCTTTGGTGAGCAGAAGAGACTTCTTTCAGAAACATCACAAATATTACCCCAAACTTTTTGTTTTTTATACTAGATTATTGTTATAGTTATAGACGTTATCATTATAGTTATTTATTATGTAAACAAACGTTTGGTTGCAACAATAACTATGTTGCTAAAATTACTCATACTGTGATAAAGGATTGTGGTCTGTACAGAATTAATAAAAATGTTGAATGTGATCAGTCTGATGTAGCTCAGTGATTGGTATTGGCAACACACTGCGTGATGGCATCGAGTTCAGTTTGTGTTAATTCCTGATCTTTTGTCCTGTCATTATCCTAATCCTAGATGTATCCAATTTTTTATCAATTAAAAACTGAAGGATGTGTGACAGCATTCATGTTAGATATCTGACAGGTGGTGGGGGGCTCCGGGTCGAGTCAGACTCCTGCTGCCCACTCACACACACTTCACAACATCTGCTCTCTCTCAAAAACACACACACACACACACACACACACTCACACTCACACACACACACACGCACACACGCACACACACACACACACACACACACTCTCACTTGTTTCACTATCCTTGTGGGGACTCTCATAGGCGTAATGGTTTTTCTGCTGTACAGACCGTATTTTCTATTGCCCTACACCAACCCTACACCTAAACCTACCCCTTACAGGAAACTTTCTGCAGTTTTAGATTTTCAAAAAACTTGATTTATAATTGATTGATTTATAAGCTTGTTTACCCGTGGAGACCTCAATTTAGGTCCCCACCGTGACACAAGTCCCCATGAGTCTGTGTGTATTCAGGTTTAAGTCCCCACCGGGATATAAAAACAAGTACAAACACACTCTCACACTCTCACACTCTCACACACACACACACACACACACACTCACTCACTCACTCACTCACTCTCTCTGAAGAAAAGCCTGTTTCCATAGTGATGTGCTGTATGAGTTTCCATAACTACAGGCACCTGTTTCTAATCGATAATGCTAATATTTATACTGGAAAGCCTCTTATGACGGACACTTCATTCCATTTGTGCCTGACAGTGTGCGTCTGATCCGCTGTAACACTCACACGGACAGATGGCCATCAATCTGTTAGTTAACCACCAAATTAATCTTCTGTTTTATATACAACGGCTTCATCATATCTGATATAACTACTGTTTACCGAGCGACATAAAGCATAGACTTTACCTGGAACTGCCAGAATGCACTTGATACAGATCTGAATGTCAACACAGAGACAAACACTTGCACACAAACACACCCGGGGCCGTCGCGCACCTGCTGTTTTGATTGAAACACTCTTGCACTGGTGGGATACGGGACGGCTGGTTAACCAGTAGCATGAACCCGCTCATCTGTGTATGAGGGCTGGTTAAAATGTGCTGCCAGTACAAACAGAGTTTTGTTTTATGGTTCTTTATTTGAACTTCACGTTTAGAGCAGATGTAGCTCGTGTCGGACAGCAATCACAGATCCAGGGCTCCGAGGGGACGGGTGGTTAGCGTGGCCAGGCGCTGGTAATCTCTGGGGTTTTGGGTCAGTGTCCCGCAGCTGCCCTGTAATACCCGCACAAAGAAAGCCTTGTTCTGAGCTCTAATCCACGGCTGTAAACAGCACACAGTTTACACTCACCTCACACAGAAAGAGTCCTTTCAGATGTTAAACAAGAGGAACATGTTCTCCAACTGAATTCATTTGCTAAACATTCGATTCTTTAGATCCTAGTTTGCTGTTGTTTGTTGTTTTTTGAAGCTCACCACAGATAACTCTTCATTTTTCTGATTCTGTGGCGCTTCGTTGTCAAAGACAATACTTCAAGGCTCCCTGAGATATTTCTGGTACTTCTGCACTTTAAAAAAAGAAAGAAAGCTCATTTTCAAACTAAGACTGGTAATGTAAATTAGTTTAATTGCATCTTTTAATATTAATATGCATGAATGTAGATAGTATAATAATCTGGTGAATAATAATACTAAATTACATTTCTAACAACATTTACTTGAAATAATTAAAATAAATATCATTGAAATAATTACAGAAGCTGTTTCAAAAACTGAACGTTTCTCTGGCTTTAAATTATAAATTAATTTACATGACTGTTCTTGTCATTGTGATTACAGAGTTTTTAAAAATTATTTTTCGCTCACAAAATAGCAATTTCTCCACAATTTCTACCAATACAATGCTTTAGAACGTAACAACTAGAAAAATGTATATTTGCTATAGAAATGTCCCTGAATTTTAGAAGTCAGACTTTAAAAAAAAAAAAAAGACAGGTGTTGAAGAAATGAATTAAAATGAGAAATATGACACTAGCTTACATCTTCAGTGTTAACTGTTTTATTTTGTTTATTTTAAATTGTTTTAAGCCATCTTGAGGCCCCTAGTGGGCCCCGGGCCCCAGATTGAGCACCAGTGCTCTAGATCACAGTCGTAAAGGCCTGTTTCAGCATCCAGTCACACCACAGTCCAGCAGGGACTCGGCCACGGTAATGCACGTGTTTTTATGTGTGGTAATTGGAAAGATTTATTTTTTATTTTTTCCTGCAGAACATAGTTTGATTGAATTACAGAACACCAGGCACATACTATTAGTAAGTGATTAATTACAGCACAAGAAACACTATGTACACAAAACTAATCGATTAAGACAAGTGGAAACGTTTGTGCTTGGACTAATAAATATGATATGAAACAAAAGCATTGATTAATTACCTGAGCAATGATTGGAGACCGCTAACCCCTTAAGAGTTAATGCTAATGACAGCGTCTCATGCACAGATCACGAGAATACATAAAGTGATTCTTCTTAAAGAGGCAAGAAACGCTTTATGTATTCCCAAGTTGTAACATTCACGTATCACATCCATGAGCTTATGCACCATGAGCTTTGTCCCACGTCCAGCAGATCCAACTGTAGTTTTCTGCTGGACTCAAACTAAGATTTGTTGTGCTGTTGTCTTCAGATAGCAATGCCTGTGTGGAAATAACAGCTCCGGGCTGCTGTTTCTCTGAGGACGGCGGAGCTCACTGTAGGAAATCTTCTGGAAAATGTCTCTGTTGCGATTCATGGCATCTGCAGTGCGGACTACAGCTCAATTAAACTCCTGCGTCTGGCTCTAATTGATTTAAGAGTCAGTATAAGGAGCGGATCCTATAGCACAGCTCTTTCATACAGCATTACACTCGCACGGCATTATGAATCCAATTTATGTGCTGGAGAAAATCTCCTCCCAGCCTGCCTTGATGAACTCCGCTTCTCTCCGGAGCAGACGCCATTGTTTCATCTCCTCGTTAAAGATATCGTTAGCACGTAATTAGCTCGTTTAAGCGCTCGTTCGTCTCATTATACCATCTATTAGATCTTCACAACTCTGTAATCAAGATCTTGGAATAATATATTTGATTCTCCATCTATGCAATTATCTATTACTATATTATCTATTACTTTCTATGATCTGCTGACCTCACTGCGTCCGTCCTGCCGTCTGCATCCGCCATTAATTACTCTCAAGCCTAGACGAGTTTTCTTTGAGGAACACAATCTTACAGCTAATTACCCCTGATGCAACTGATCATTAACCGATCAGAGGCGGTTTAAGGGTGTGTTTGTTAATCAAGCATGTTGGTTAATTGGAATAAAGCTAAGAAACCAGCAGAAGCTCTCCTTCAGAGAGTGTTTGTGTAGGATTCTGGGAATCTGCTCCGTGTTTTATTCAGCTTCACGTACAGGCATCAAATCATCTGAGAGAACTCCTGCAGCGCTTCTCTGCCGTGTTTTGACAGGTATGATAGTCTGCTTCAGAACAAGAGGTTCATGTGCTGTGGTTTATATTCTTACAAATGAACGTCTAACAAAGCGGCTCTGGCCACTGAGGTGCTTGAAGTCTTTGAGAAGTTTTGGCAAAATTAGAAACTGCTAAAATTATATTAATTATATGCACCAACTGGGAAAGTTTCTGGAGTGGATTCCTAGCTTACATGTTATGAAACATTTCAAACAGTAGTATGCTACACGGTCACATGACCCCTTCATGCTAAATATTTAATTAATAAAAGCCTCAGAGCTCTTCTCTGTGATCACCGCATACGTCCTCTGCTTCAGGTGAACGCTTGTCAAATGAAAGCTTGACCTTTGTGATTTTCTCAGGGCAAAGGGAGACTGTAGGATGGGAATATCGGCTCAAATTATTCCATCTTGACATTTCAGGCCAGTAGTCAGTTTAGCATTCTGGACCCGGACAGGAGGCGAAATGCCACCTTCTTTATTTACTCGGGGAATACTCCAATTAAACGTGACTTTAAGGCCACATATGGCCCGTGCGTTTGCTCTGTGTCAGTGAAACTGAAGTGTCCTTCTCATATGGGTGACATTTTCAATAATGCTGATGTTGACCCTGACAGTAACCTTTTCCCACTCAATTTCGGATCGCCGCCTCGCTCTCTGGATCCTCCTGGCTGCGCGAGCCATTCGTTCTGACCTGATCAATATAACTTAAAATATAGAGCGAAATATCCACAGGATATCTGGTCTTCTCAAAGAGCCACGCTGGGTCTTCATTTGGGAAGATAGATGGTCTTTACATACAGTCTGCTTCTATTGTGTATCTCCTGCTCAATGGATTCCTTTTGTTATTGGTTTGTAGTGATTTATTGAGAACGTCCTTCATAAAATCCATTGCCTCAGCAGTTTCCAGCTCTGAGATTTACTTTTAATGAAGCTCTTTCTCCTCTGAGTCTGTTCTCCCATCACCGTCAGATGAGAGAGAGAATATTATTCCTGCCTAAATCACACACAACACTCTGCAGGAGTTGGTTTGAAAATGTGGTTTAGGTGATGGTAAGAGTCTATCTGGTCAGCGAGTGCTGGTTTGGTCAGTTTAAGTTACTCTGTCCAGGTCACACACAGTCGGGTTTGGCTGAAGCTCTGTTTGACGCTGATGTTGGTTTGACCCCTGTGACCTCACTGTGACCCGATGAAGCTGTTGACCTTGAACTAGATCAGGTTAATGCAGAAAACTCAACCACACACTTACTGTATGACCTAAAGACCATGAATGATGGCAAGCAAACGTGACCATAAGCTTCTATATGTCTATAGGGTCTTACATTCAGCTTCAAGATAATTACCACACAGCTAAATGTGTCACATACGCTGGAGCAAGGAGTCAGGCATGAGTAATTCACAAAAAGAGAGTCTTTAATATCCAAAAGGTAACACAGATCACAGGCAGGGAAGACAATTCAAGGACCGACAAACACTGACTGAAAGGACTGGGGCTTTTAAAGACAGGACAATCAGGGAGGAAGACGAGACACACCTGGAATCAAATTAATCAACATGAGGAAGAAACTGGGTCACGGAACACATGAGGAGCAAAAATCACAACAAAAACAGTCCATGATCCTGACATTACGCCCCCTCCCGGAAGGTGCGTCCTCGCACCGTAGAAACATCCAAAGGAGAGGGGCGAGTGGGAACTTGGGAGGCAGCTCAGGAGGAGGACGGCACCCGGGAGGGGGCTGGCAGACAGAGACCAGGGGGACGACAAAGGAGGGAGGAGCCAGGGAAGAGACAGGAGGGACCCGGAGCAGGAGGAGCACAGCTGGACCCAGGCCGCAGTCATGACGGTGGCCCACAGTGGAGCCGACGGAGGGAGGAGCGGCCACTGACTCCAGGGGACTGACCAACGGCGGCGGAGCAAGTAGAGGAGGAGCCCGAGGCGGAGATGGAGAGCCGAAGAGCAAGGGTGACGGGGAGGATCCGGGGGACCAAGGCGGAGCAGATGGCGCCGGCGACTGAGGCGGAGATGGGGATCCAGATGGCCGCGGTGGAGCCGGAGCGACAGAGGACTGAGGAGGAGCCAAGGGGATGAAGGAGCCTGATGGAGCCAGAGGGACGAAGGGACGAGGCGCAGCCGGAGGAGTGGAGTCCCGAGGCGCAGGATGGTCGACGCCAGACCAAGGAGGAGCAGGTGGGACGAGGGAGCCCGGCGGAGCCAGTGGACAGATGGGCCACGGCGGAGAGGAGGGAGCTAGGAGCCATGGTGGAGCCGGCGGGTCAACGGGCCAAGGCGGAGTCCGGGCCTCGGAGGCAGGAGGCGGAGTCGAGGGAAACTCTGACCATGGCGACGCTGGAGGATAGCAGTCCCACCGAGCTCGCACCGCATAGATGGTGGGCTGAGGGTGAGCAGAGGGGCTGTCAGACGACAGTGGTGGAGGAGGCAGAAGTGGGTGGGAGGGCGGGCATTTGAGAGCCTCCAGACTACCAGGGCTGACCTCAGGAATGGGAGCCAACACTGGAGGGCGCTCTGGAGGCCGCTTACGGGGAGCAGGCACAGGAAGGCGCTCTGGAGGCGCGGGCTCTGGAGGATGCTTTCGAGGAGCGGGCACTGGAGGGCATTTTCGAGGAGCGGGCACTGGAGAATCGGGAGCCCCCTCAGGGCTGGACAAGGGAACCAGAGACAAAGGAGGGCTGGAAGGAACCAGCGGGCACTACGGAGAGAGGAGAGGGGGCAGTTCGATCTCCAGATCAGTCTCCCAGTCTATCAGATCCCCTTCCATGTCCAGCAGTCCCAGCTGTATAATCAGCTCACCCTCAGCCACGATGCAGGGGGTGTTGTTCCTCTCCGTGCTCTCACTGTCTGCGGCATTCTCCCACATGGCAGGCTCTGTTGCCGGCTCTCGCACCTCGCATCAGCGGCTCTGGCTCCGCGGCAATCCTCAGCACTGTCGCTCTGTGCGGCGATGGCTCGTCGGTCGTGGCGGGCTCCGGCTCTCCGTCAGCGGTGGGCCTGGGCAAGCTCTCCACGCAGCGGGGAGATGGTGGGCTGGGGACTGGGTCTGGAGTGGATCTGGCGAGATCATCCTCGGGGCAGACAGTGAGGGGTGATCCGTTTCTCGCCAGAGTCCACTCCACGAAGGTGGCGAAATCTTCTTGAGGAACATCTTCAGACGACAGCGCTCTGCACGCGGTGTTCAGGCTTGCATCATAGAATGCGCAGAGCGTGCCATCCGGGTAGCTGGTGGCGTTAGCTAATAACAGGAACAGTCTTGTATGGTCCTCGAGGAATCGGTCCTCCTGCTCCAGCAGGAGGAGGAATTTGGGCCGGACGAGAGGATCCATAGGGACACAACGGAAAGAAAAAACACTGAGAAAATGAGAAACAAAACGGAGGGTACAAACGGAGGTAACGGTTTCGGTCGGTCCTTCTGTCACGTACACTGGAGCAAGGAGTCAGGCACGAGGAATTCACAAAAAGAGAGTTTTTAATATCCAAAAGGTAACACAGATCACAGGCAGGGAAGAATATTCAAGGACCGACAAACACTAACTGAAAGGCCTGGGGCTTTTAAAGACAGGACAACCAGGGAGGAAGACGAGACACACCTGGAATCAAATTAATCAACATGAGGAAGAAACTGGGTCACGGAACACATGAGGAGCAAAAAACACAACAAAACCAGTCCATGATCCTGACAAAATGAGGATTAGTCACCAGGGTTACTGTATTTAACTAAAACGACAACCCTAAATAAAGCATTTCGTTACTTGAAATAAAAGAAACACTTATTTTATTATTTTTTTCTAAGGCAACATTTTTCATTAAGTTTGAGTACTAAAATAACTAAAATTAAAATAAATAAATAAAAACGATAGAGCAATATGAAAAAAAAATCAAATAATAAAAATGACAAAATACAAACACATTAATACTTACATTTTAGTGAAAAAAAACAACAACAAAAAACAATTTCTCATCTTGGAGTACTAAAAGAACTAAAACTTAAAGTACAATTAACTACTAATCTACTAAATAAAGACAGAAATAGACAAAACACAAAAAAACTTAATCTAAAATTAAAATGAAAACAGAAATTAAAAAAGAAATCTAATTCATAATATTAACAAACTGTAATAGTCTATCACTTTGTTTTTTAAGATTCATTTTGCAATACTGACTGTCTGACTTGCCCATTTTTAATTTTTCGTGTAAGGCAAGAGAGAGTTTACGTGTGATATGAAATAAAACAGCTGCGTATCACTGAGACAATGATCAATAATCTATTTTACACTCCAGACACACACACGAGACCACAGTGACCATCACAATCAGATATATTCATCAAACAGCTCCATGCGACGCGATCAGGCCCAGTGATTCATTCTGACGTTGTTCGGCTTGTTCTTTTGTCTTTTCTCGCATCAGGAGGCAAACCAGATCAACTCTTGGCTCTTTGGTGAAGCGATCAGACAGAGGCCTGTGAAAGTCAGGCGGTGTGTGAGGCTGTTAATTGCTGTAACCTTCATCGGTACAGACTCCAGAGGGGAAAAGCAGCAGTCGGCATAATTGTAAAAGTCTTCCTAACTAGACGGCGGCTGAAGTGTGCGCGGGCAGCGGCGTATCATTGTGTTTAATGAGCTCCGATCAAGGGCCGCGCTGTCGGAGGAGCTTCTGTAATTGCTTTACTGTGGCTCCGGAGCCGGATTCATCTTGGTTGTTTGTGACAGGACGAGTCAGGAGAATTAGCGCAGAATGCTGTAATGTCAGGGCCGTTTTGTCTTCTGTAACTCTGTCTTTGTTCTGCGGCCCGCTCTCTTTATTTCTCTGCGGTTATTCCCGCTCGGCACATTACCGCCACACAGCCAGCCGTTTGCATGTGCTTAAAACTCTTTAATTGTTTCAGCTTGATTTGCATACTGCACTGTAATATACGGTTATAAAGAAGCTTGACGGATGAGGGCGAGAGCGAGCGAGCGGGTAGATGTGATATGGGCTGTGTTTGGTTTCGCTGAATGGATTATCTGGCCGTTTGTGAAGTGAATGTGTGTTTTGGTGATTAATGAATCTATTGATTTTTAAAGCAAAGAGCAGCAGACGATGCTAACCGCCGTGTGCTTCTTCTGTGTATCAAGCAGCATTTATTTGACTACAGTGTGGCATTAAAGGGTCAGTAGAGATTCAGTCATTATTCACCCTCATGTCGTTCCAAACACGTATGCTGATGTGTTTCTGTAGAAAAAAAAAAGAAATTTGGAAGAGATTTTTTTGCAGCTTTTTAAGACCACGACTGTCAAAATACTGCTATCAAACTTGGCACAGCAAAGATTTTAAATCCAATTATAAATTAACGAGTTAATCAAATTTCAGTCTACAAAGGTTTTTATTTTATTATTGGCTCTTAGTTGTGTTTTTGTTTTGTAATAACAATGTATTATGATGATTTTATAGTTACTTCTATTTTTCATGGTTGTTCTGCTCTGAATACCATTACATTTAAATGTCTTGGTGTGAGGGGAACTAAAATAGCCTAGGCTTTGTTTATAGTTTTATGATGTTCATTTACATCACATTTACATTTATCCAAAGCGACTTACAAATGAGGACAATGGAAGCAATCAAAATCAACAAAAGAGCAATGATATGCAAGTGCTATAACAAGTCTCAGTTAGATTATAGAGTTTATTATTTATATAATTTCTGAAATATGACTAATCACATTATACACAAACACTAATATACAGTCATTCAGCTTTTGGGCAGCGCTTGTAAACGATGAAGCGGTTCTTACCTGTGTGACCATTTCAACATGCATCTGTCTCACAAGCTGGACCAAGATGAGCATCTGTAGTTGTATATCACTGCTATTGTGTTCAGAAAATGACTGATCGTTTCACTAGTGAAGACCCTTATTTGTCAGCTGGGCTCGTGTGGATTACTAGGCTGTCCTATCATGGAAACCAAAGTTTGGTGTAAAATGTAGTTTTGGAACAGCGGGATACAGACAGAACATTTGTTTTGGGGTGAACTGTTCCTCAAAGATGCTTTGACAGGATCTTCAGAGCTCATGCAGGAGAAATAAGCCTTGCTGGAGTTTCTCTGGAGTCTCTGAGGAGCTCTGACTGCTCCACTCCACCTCTGTTTAACGCTGCAGACTGACAGTTTTCTCATTTACAAACACCTGTTCCTCACTGATAGAGATTTTCCCGAGGCGTGTTATTTGGCTTTGTGGTAATACGCAGGATCTCTTTCTGCTCAAGGCGTCGCAGCTCAAGGAAGGCGGGTTGGGATGAAGCAAGGAACCATGAAAGCAGAGCATTCAGCACACGCCTCTATCACAGCGTTCACCTGGGTAATAACATTTATTACTCAGAGCGAGCGTAATACTTCAGCGCTGAGGAACGGACAGAACGCTGGCTTATTTATGAAGCTCCCTGTGTTCCATTACTAATAAATGACAAAGACATGGTGTGAGTGAAATCAGCCGCTCCCCTTCAGCTATATTTGATCAAAGCTCATCGCTGTAGAGGCTCTGGTCGTGACTCGGACTGCTTTTGTTCGCTGGATGAAGGTGTGAAATGGGCCACTGCTGAAGACTCTTGTTTTTTACATTCTCTCTTTTAAAAATATAGTCATGATTGGTTTCACCGTACAGAACAATTACTCTGAATTTATCTGCAGTGTATGTTAGGTCTGTCTGAGGAAACGTGTGAGAGTTGTATGAAGAGTAGATTGTCTAATTAAGGTGTAATTGGCCTCTGCTTAATTGGACAGAAATGAAGGATGTGCTATTTGTGAAGCATCTGTTCATGTTTCCTCATATATTCTCTCTCTCCGTGTCGAGATGCTTCTGGAGGCGATCTGTGTGCGTCTCAACTAACCTTTAATTTCACAGCATGCGTTGCTAGACAGAGAATATTTTAATGTGAGAGATATTACAGGATTATTTTAGTGTCACTGGGAAACTGTTATAGTTTTTTTTCGTATTTTGAATTTTTATTTTCCCTTTTCATTTTAATTTTAGGTGAAGTTTAGTAATAAGCTGTGATTTTATCATATATATATATATATATATGATCAGTTATTTCAGTTTACTAAATAAACAATGCAATAAATAATTTGATTTATTTTCAGTTAACGATATATGCTTTTGTGACAGGATGAGTTTTATTATGGTTTGTTGATTCATTAGAATCAGCTTCCATTTTAATCCTTGCGTATTTTAAATGGGAAGACGCCCACTGGCGTTGAGTGGCATCTTGTCATTGATCACACCTGGCGGCTCAATCATTGAGGTGTGTTCTAGTGGAGGCCCAGTGGCTTTATAAGAAGCAAGTCTAAGTGTGGCATGGTGATGCCGCTCTGTGTTCCTGTTTGTGGGCCGTAAAGGTCCAGGGGTTTGTCTTGTCGCGTTCCCCTGGTAAGTCGCCGATTCGCTGTTCCTTACAGTCGCAGTTTTATGTCTAAATATGTGTTTGTTATCAGGGATGTGTGTGTCCGAAGTGATGAGTGCAGGTAGCGTAAAGCTTACTGTTGTCAAAGAATGAGGTAAGAAACTTTTTATTGCGGGTTCCTTTCTTTTGAAGGGGGGAGGGGGGATTGTTTAAAGTGGATGTCTGCTTGTGTTTTTTTGTATTTTAGGTGCGGCCTGAGAGCGCTAGCTGTTGTTTCATAAACCCGGTATCTACGGCTGTTTCTTACACTGGTTTCATCTACGGCTGTTCGTACGGCTGCTTTCGTATACTGTCAGATCCTACTGTTTTATGGTCCTGTGTGTGCAGCTGACTGTGTGGTCGTCACAGCGCTGAACCGCTGCTTCCCTGAGTGTTCGTAAGACTATTGTTCAATCAATCTGTATGACATGTGGTGAAACCATGGACATTGTCTTTTGTGCAAGTCTATTAAGCCAACTTGTTTGGATTTTGGTTCATTGAAACAGCTGATTTTTAAATATTATTTGTGATTGTGTTTTGATTTATGTATTTTTCCTCTTGTTATTGTAAGGGTCTTGGTCAGTGTGCATATATCCACAGGTGAACATCTGACGAGCTGTGATACTGAAGCTTAGCAGAAGGGGAGAGTGCATTTTGGTGTTTTTGGTTTAGTTTCTTCTTTTCTTGGTTTGCTATTTGCTTTAAGAACCTATTTGCACTGATGTTGCTGTGTGGTGTGTCCCTTCTGTTAATGTTAGATTTATTATGGTCTCTTTGTAAACTGTGGGTATTTAATTGGTAAACTGTTGACGAGACCCATTCTTTGGAATGTTTTAGAATGAATGATTTTTGTGCAAAATGACTTATTTTGGTAAGTCACGTCTCTTGCTCCTTTAGTCGAATCGACGCTGTTTCCTTGGGTAGCACCTGAGGGTGCGTAATTTCCCTGGGTGCAAGTCCTAGGGAGTCATCTCTCCAGTGTTACAGTGTCTGTTGTGCGACGCCACGTTGCTACACTTTTATATATGTTTGTTTTTAGTTTCAGATAATTATAATAACTCTGACCTGTAAACGCACCGGCGTCAGAATAAATATGGACACAAATATGGATAATAAAATGGACTATTTTTTTTCTGTGCTGCATGGGGTCCATTCTTCTTACTTCAATTAATACATCTGAGATGATTTGACAGATGCCAGGTATTTTAATTGTGATAACTGATCTCTGGCTAATTTGGTTCTTCAAACAAGTTTGTGCATTTGATTAAAATATCTGGATGAAGTTTTCTGAGATTACTCATGTTATGTTCATTGGAAAGGACTGGAAACCATGATCAGAAGTGCAGTGACTGGTTGGCATCATATAATTAAGATCACGGAAACAGCCAAGTGAGCAAAATGACATAAAAGATCTAACAGATAAATAACATGTGTAACAGTTTTTTAAATGATTACCAGTTATTTTTCATAATTTCTAGTTTTGCGCAGGTTTTTTTTTTTTTTTTTTTCCAATGTCAAGATATTGTAAATAGTAGTTCACTTAAATTTGAAGTGGGTTTGCTATACGTGACAGTGTTTAAATGAACTGTGTCATAAAAGCATTTTGAGATTTGAGAAGTGAGTCTGCATCTCCCATCAAAGCACCGCATTAAAGCTCATTGTTCAAATTGTAAGAAAAAGTGATGTTGTTGAAGATCTTGATGTTTATTGCAGCATAGCAGTGACAAAGTACATGTAGTACCTTGGGTTCAACGGAGGTGGAATGAACCCAGAACATCCTAAGCTCAAACCTTTTATACACTTTCAGTTTACTACCCTTCGTGTAAATGAAGTTGCTCCTGTTGTTACAGCTGTGGTCGGTATGTTAATTAAGTTCTGACACCTCTTTGTCTGAGGTAGTTCTCAGTGTCCCGCACCAATTCTACAACTGGTGACCATTTGCTCAGGATGTGATCATCCTAAATGGCCTACAAACAACATAACTGTTGACTTTCTTCTTCTCTATAATAATTAAGCCATTTTGGGAAATGAGCATGATCAAACATATATTGTGGAGTGGAATCTGAGTCGAGGCAGGCTATAGTTTCTTACAAAATTAATGCACGGCTCAGACAAACTGACTGTAATAAAATTATGAGGTAACTGTTCCTTCACGAATAAATCAAATCGTCAGCAATAAAGTCCAGCTAACCGATTAATTCCCATATGAGGAACGGACCCCTGGTCTCTTCGGACAAAGGATTGAATTTGGATAGTGACAAAATCTGAAACCATAATCATCATAATCAAACCATAAAGTTTCTGTTTAACATGTTTTAAAATCCTCATAGTTGATTTCCAGCGTTAAACAAGATGTTCAGTGCTCTCAGACTGGTGTGCAAATGTAAGAAATACATGAGAATAAAATGGTGCTTGTGTGTCTGCAAGCTGACTAATTGCACGCAGCATGTGGTAAACAGTTATTACAACTCCACAAGACTGAATTTCATACTACTGGAGGTGTTAAAAACCCCACACATACAGACGAACCCATTCCAGTCTGCTTGAAAACTGAGGTTTTCCGGTTTATCTGTTTCTGTCGGGCTCCCCTCCTCCTCTTCTCCCTAAATCCACTCCCTCTGCGATTTTACTTTCAATTTTCTGCTTTGAATAATTTACAAAAGGCAGGCCAAATGCTTATTTGGAGTTGTGGTGCGTGCTTTAAAGAGAATGTGTAATGATCGCCGGCGGGGTTCTGCGTTAATCCCGTTTATGTGCGGGACCTTTCAGATCGACGGGCACCGGGGCCACACGTCCCATCATCCCCCATTAGCCCAGATCAGTGCTTGTGTGTGTGATTCTCCGCACAATCCAGCCACGCTCATGTGTTCATCATGAAGCTCAGCCCGAGAGACCCACACATGACGAGTGTCTGATGCGCTTGAAGTAGTTCTTGAGTTCTCGAAGTTCATGTTTTAATGTTGCAGCGCTCAGGGCTGTCGTTTCATTAAAAATAATAACAAAAATTGACACAGTCTTAAAAAAAAGTTCTTTATTGGCATCACTCCATGGAACCTTTCAAATGCAGAAAAGGTTCTTTATAGTTGAAAAAGATTCTTTAGATTTCTAAAATGTTCTTCAAAATGGTTCTTTTAGGAACTGTTCACTGAAAAGCTCTTTGGGGAACCAAAACTGGTTCTTCTATGGCATCACTGCAAAAACACGCTTTTGGAGCCTGTATTTTTAAGAGTGTATATACAGTACAAATATGCAGTGCTTGTGTCTCATCTCACTGATGGTGAAGGTTCTGTATTTCTGCTTGAGTCTGAACATTTTCATGACTTTACCCATGACACGTGTGAAAATAATATTGTTTTTTTATTCTAAAATGTTCTACTGCATTTTCCCATGTTACACACGATGTAATTTCTGAAATTGAATTGGGATCCTGAATAAGATTGTGAGGAATCCTCAATGCATGAGTAATTGCTTACAACAGTCAAATGCAGAATCTGAATGACAGGCCAAATACTGCATGAGATCTTTTTTTTGAACTGACATTATTCAACAGTTCAGGCATGCTCATGCTGCGCATTTCACATATGTATTTAGTGTATATAATGTGTATATGGTGTGTCGTGTAGACTATGCACTGTTACACCTGTCTATATGGAGTAGGGATAATTAAAGCATTTGATTTCACAAGTTCTGAAATATTACACTCAGAAAAAAGCTGATACTTTACTGTGCACTTTATGTACACTTAAGATGCTAATATGTATATACACCATAAAGGAAATAAGGTACAAAAGTGCACCTTTTGAAAAGGTATTGCCCCACTGACTGCTTTTGGCCTTTTTTCTGAGAGTGTACAATGACTGCGAAATGTACGTGTTTGTCTGCTAAGATATGTTTATTATTTGTTTGTTTTTGTATCTGGAGAGGCAGATATGTGTGAATGAAAGGTTATTTTACAGCAGCACACAAGGTGTGTTATTTACTCGTCTGACCTCCTGCTGCTACAGACACTGTTTTCAGTGTTGTGTCTCAGTGTTCAGTGATGTTGAGGTTCATCTGGACTCTCTCTGAGCCCGTGTGCTTCCATAAACCTGTACTGTGATGCTGAAACCCAACAGATGGACAGTTGTTTTGCGTCAAATTTGTGTGAAAGTTAAACTCCCTTCACCATATGCTGAGAAATTACATTCCCATTAGCAGGAACTGTGCTTTTCCGATTATGGCTGGAATCAAGATGGTCAAAAATACAGGGTAATGAATTTATATAATTTGTTCAGTAAGCACAGTAATTACTTGCTCGGATTCAGCTGATGAAAGTACAGTGTGCTGCAATTTACAGTCTCTCAAAATAACCATTTAATCGAGTCCGACTGCATTTGAGTCACGTAATCTTGTTCAAAGTCAGTCTGTTGCAGTATATTTAGCGGCTGGACTACTGTTGTTTAACACATAAAATCAATCCGGTTTCAGTAAGAACTCAAATGTAAAGTAAACAAGCTTCTAAAGTAGCCGTGATGTCTCAGCAATCAAGTTCCATCTTGCTGAAATTGTTGTGAAATGGGTTTGGCTGCAATCATTTCTCTTGTTTTCAAGCTAACAGCACTTCTGTTTGTGTGTCCAACAATCTGTGCTTTCACAAACTATATTTATTATGTTTATTTGATGATTAAAAACCAAACTGAAAGTAGTCGAGATTAAATCCCCAGAAATGTCAGCCCTTTCAGATTGGATAAAGGCAGATTGAGGGTTTGGTTGCTGTTTAGTGCAGATCCTGGCCATCAACATAATGCAAATGTATTATTATCCTCAGCCGCTTGAGCTTATTAGCATAATACATGTAATGAGCGCCGCATTGTGTGTGTGTGTGTGTCAAGAGACTAAAGCCTTGGACGCCACTAAACTGTCTGTGATGTACAGTTCTGTCCTTTTCTAAGCGTTTGTTTAACACATTTGGCCTAATCAAAACAAAAGCTTCATTAGTTAGCATGTATACGGAGATATGTACATGTTCTCACACTCGCTGGCTTTATCTTGACACACTTCCCACATCTTTTTTCAAAAGTGTGCTTAACTGTTTAGAAGCTGATCTCTTAGAAGTGGTGAACGCCTCACATCTTTCTGGGATTTTTCCAAACTCCCTAAAAATTGCAGTTGTTAAGCCCCTTCTGAAGAAGCGCAATCTTGATAACACCATAATGAGCAACTATAGACCAATATCAAATCTTCCTTTCGTAGGTAAGATTATTGAAAAGGTAGTTTTTAATCAGCTGAACAACTACTTATAATTTTCAATCTGGTTTCCGAGCGCATAACAGCACAGAGACAGTGCTCATTAAGATAATAAATGATATTCGCTTTAATTCTGATTCTGGCAAAATATCAGTGCTGGTATTACTAGATCTTAGTGCCGCGTTTGACACTGTCGATCATAACATACTTCTAGGGAGACTGGAAAACTGGGTCGGGCTTTCTGGGATGGCACTCAAATGGTTCAGGTCATACTTAGAAGGGAGAGGTTATTATGTGAGTATAGGAGAGCATAAATCTAAGCGGACGACCATGACATGCGGAGTCCCACAAGGCTCAATTCTTGCACCGCTCTTGTTTAGCCTGTATATGCTCCCACTAAGTCAGATAATGAGGAAAAACCAAATTGCCTATCACAGCTATGCTGATGATACCCAGATTTACCTAGCCTTATCTCCAAATGACTACAGCCCCATTGACTCCCTCTGCCAATGCATTGATGAAATTGACAGTTGGATGTGCCAGAACTTTCTTCAGTTAAACAAGGAGAAAACTGAAGTCATTGCATTTGGAAACAAAGATGAAGTTCTCAAGGTGAATGCATACCTTGATTCTAGGGGTCAAATAACTAAAAATCAAGTCAAGAATCTTGGTGTGATTCTGGAGACAGACCTTAGTTTCAGTAGTCATGTCAAAGCCGTAACTAAATCAGCATACTTTCATCTCAAAAACATTGCAAGAATTAGATGTTTTGTTTCCAGTCAAGACTTGGAGAAACTTGTTCATGCCTTTATCACAAGCAGGGTGGACTATTGTAGTGGTCTCCTCACTGGCCTTCCCAAGAAGACCATTAGACAGCTGCAGCTCATCCAGAACGCTGCTGCCAGGATTCTGACTAGAACCAGAAAATCTGAGCATATCACACCAGTCCTCAGGTCCTTACACTGGCTTCCAGTTACATTTAGGATTGATTTTAAAGTACTTTTACTCGTTTATAAGTCACTCAATGGCCTAGGACCTAAATACATTGCTGATATGCTCACTGAATATAAACCTAACAGACCACTCAGATCATTAGGATCGAGTCAGTTAGAAATACCAAGGGTTCACACCAAACAAGGGGAGTCCGCTTTTAGCTATTATGCCACCCGCAGCTGGAACCAGCTTCCAGAAGAGATCAGATGTGCTAAAACATTAGCCACATTTAAATCCAGACTCAAAACTCATCTGTTTAGCTGTGCATTTGTTGAATGAGCACTGTGCTATGTCCGAACTGACTGCACTGTATTTTATGTATAATCATTTTCTATTTCTGTTTTAAATTCATTTTAAATAATTTTTTAAATCATTTCAAATTGTTTTATTGTTGTGATTATTATTTTTTATGATTATTTTACTTCCTTTTATGTAAAGCACTTTGAATTACCATTGTGTATGAAATGTGCTATATAACTAAACTTGCCTTGCCTTTACGCTCACGCCTCAAACACAAGCATTGTGCTCTCTCAGGTCTTTAAGTGCATTCTGAATGTGACTCATTATCTTGAATAATTACTGCGCTGCAGTTTGTATTGTTGGTTTTGACTAGTCCAGATGCGCTTTGCCTTGTTTTATTACATCTTACCCATAGGGTTGAACTATATTTCAAGTCAAGTTGTCAAGTGAGCTTCATTTATATAGCGATATATACAATACAGATGGTTTCAAAGCAGCTTTACAGTTACAGCGCTCACTGCCCCCCGTGACCCCAATACTACATAAAAGCAGATGTCATATGGGGTGGAACATGTAGACATCTCATGAGGAACACGAGGTGTGGTCAAGACGGTGTGGTCAGTGTCTTCCCAGCATGCCTCTGCCTGCCTCACGTTCACTTCCCGTCAGATTTACAGCAGCGTCTGAGATGAACACATGCTCCTCTGAAGGCCAGGAGAAGATCTGAACACAATCCTCTTTCTCCATCTCTGGCTCTTTCTCTTAATCACATTGCTCATTATGAATCACTCATTACTCTCTCTTGTTCTGTTTGTGTTGTGATTTGTCACTGATGCACTCGCTTGACACCTGAAGACTTTGAATAAGTGTAAATAAGTGAATAGTGAGCGGCCGGTTTGACAGTGTATATGTGGCTACCTAATAATCGAAAAATTGTTGAATAAGAAATCTGTAGCTGCATGAGGAATTTAGCAAGAGACAAAACAAAGTAGTGTTATTTAGGACAATTGCAATAGTTGAGAGAACCTAAAAATCCAGATGCATCTGTCACATTCTCTCTGTTTCCTGTGTTTAGATTGTTTTCTTTGTTCCCATTTTCTCACCATTAGTTTGTCTTCATAATAACTCATTATTTCCATCACCTGTCTGCAGCTCTGTTAATTATCTTTCCCCTGTTTATTTAAGCCCTGAGTTTGGTTCAGTTATTCTTCCGTTCTCATCATTGCTTTGGTTAGTTTGCGATTCATCTTGTTTGTCTTTTGTTTTTTAATAAAACTGCTGCAGCTAGAGCCAACTACATTTCTCCTTCACCACAGCTGACCATGACAGCATCAGGTCGAGCTGAATTTCTAAGTTTTCTCAACAAGACACTCACAATAGAAGCTTCTACTACTGAATGTTCTCATTGGATTGCTGATATCTTTCTGTAAGCCTGATCAAAAATGAGATGTATAGTCATTATATTTTGACATGGAATGAATTTTGCTGCTAAAAGACGAGGGAAATAATCTGAGACACACGGACGCTGCTCAAGTGTGGCCTGATTTACATCATCTCCACACGATCAAGACTGGAAAATTCTACAGATTCACCAAAGCATCAGCTGTACACATCCTAAGTATTTTTTCTGTAAATGCTAACTGGATGTGCTTCAGACCTTCCTCGTTATACCACAGAGCTTAGAAGATACAGATTCCATGTGTTATTGCAGTTATCTTACAGTAAGGGCAGAATGAATCATATATGGATGGATCCCAGCATCATCAGGCAAAGATCTTCCAGCCCTGTGTGAACTATTCAGCGGGAGACGATCCAGGTAAATGAAGGTCAACTTGACTCAGTCCAGAGCTTACATTGACAAACAAGGACTAGAAGCATGGAGAAGCTTATATCACTTTTGTGATCTGAGGTGGCGACACCCAACGAAGCTTCTTCGACAGGTTTCTCTGATTCTGACGGAGGCACAGTTCCACCTCCACAGATCCGCAGCACGGCCTCCTGCTGCTTTGATAAATATGCACAGGGAAATGAAGTGAAACATGTCTTTAATTAAAAAACCAGGAGCTAATAAGATGTGATTAAAGCCGGGCTCTTGGATTATCTCTGACAACCTCCGCATTTAAAAGAGAGAAAGAAACTCTCGTCTGACAGCCGTTTGGACGTTGACCAGCTTTTTTTTTTTTTATCGTGAAGTCTGAAACAACTCCACCAGAGATTAAAAAAACATCTTTTTAAAGAATCTCCCTTAATCTGTGATGGTGTTTAAAACAAGCTCTCTCACTCTGAGTGACGTCTTAAACCGGCCATTGTTTATTAGAGTGCATTAGCATGATCAAAGACAGTGGCTCTGCCATAATTACCAAGACAAACGCTGGCTTTGCTGGTGAGACTCACAATAAAAAGGAGCAGAATTATTTATACGACCGCTGAAGCAGCTTGCTAATTAATTAGCTCTGAGGAGAATATTTAAGTTGGCAAAATAAAATTTGGTTCATATCATTTTGTGGTTGGCTGCATTTGTGTCATTACAAAGGACAAAACTGGAAAAACAAAACTCATTAAAAACGTTCAGTATACTTTTTGTTCCTCCATTATGTGTTAAAGTGCTGAATAATGTAAGTAAATTAAAGCGTGCTGTATATAAACGGGTTAAACTGGACTGAAATCATATGCTGTTTCTGTATATTTATTCAAGCACTTAAACCAGAGATAATCAGCAGTCAGATCTATGAAGTAAGACTGGTTTAGCATGAGAAATGTTCTGGCTTTCCTGATAACAGTCTATTATGATACACTGTGCCATACTGAGTTCAAGCTGTTTTCATCGCTCAGAAATCCTGTTATTCTCTCATAAACGAGAGAGCATCAGTCCTATAAACCAATCCTGCACAGTCAAATGTCTGAACTCTTACTCCTGAATGTCTCTCTATCCCTCCCTCCCTCCCTCCCTCACACACACACACACACACACACACACCCACTCAC
>JAFVLL020007430.1:0-39509 GCA_021397915.2 Tor tambroides
AGGCTACTCCCAGGTTCAGGAAATAGTCCTCCGTAAAATGCGCTGCACACACTCTAATATTTGGGTTGAACTGTTCTGGAACAGTGTTGTAAATAGACAACAGTCTATTTAAAATGACTGTCTTACTGCACCAGTGCGAAATGCGAATACTTGTAATGTTTCCCCCGGTCTTAAGATATTGTTCAGGAGTGTGTGTGTGTGTGTGTATATATATATATATATATATTTTTTTTTTTTTTTTTTTTTTTTTTTTTTTCCATTTTCAGTGTAAATATGAGCTATTGTAAATATGAGCTATTTATGATCTGACACTATAAAGTTACCTTAACCTCAAATATATTTGTTGGAAAAATGGTCTTTGAAAGCTTCCTCTAGATTATTATAAAGCTTATCTAAATTTTATTTCTTAATGTAGACTGAAACTACATGACAAAGTTCAAAGA
Organism: Tor tambroides; assembly: GCA_021397915.2. NCBI lineage: Eukaryota > Metazoa > Chordata > Actinopteri > Cypriniformes > Cyprinidae > Tor > Tor tambroides. The sequence continues at coordinate 444 of JAFVLL020007430.1, forward strand.
TATATGTTTGTCTGTATTGTATTGTGTGTTAATATATACATCTATAGTCTTATCCCCAGTAAAGTCAAGTAATTCCTTGTATTAGAAAATAAAATCTGTTTGCATGTTTTATTGTAGTTTTGGGCAAAGGTGACTTACAGCAAATATTACAATCCATGTTTTGCTTTTTTGCTTGTGTGCCAATATTGCAGTGGAAAGAGAGAGCAGTGATCAAAACACAAGACAAACAAGAGAAGAGAGCACTGCCACTGAGCAACAGTTAACATCTCCAGATACATCATCACAGGTTCTGCAAAGAGAAATAATATCACCAAACACAATAATCCGAATGGATCATTTGGAATCGTTCTCAATTTCAGTTAAATCCAGAATAAAGTTGCTGTGATTAGTGATTTCAGCTTTTTGCTATAACATAAACCACCTACAGGTACCTTTACAGAAAATGAGGGTACTACAGCCACCGTAAGGATGTGAGTTTATCCTTTTAGTTTTTTTTTGGTTTTGTTTTGTACATTTTACATTTTTTATACTTGTTAAGTTTGTGCTGAAATGTGCAGACATCTTGTATGAGTTTATATACACATAATTTTGTAATTCAAATGCATATGGCTGATGTAGTGCAAAGTACATTTGTAAAGCGTGTATCTGAAAATGTCCTTCAGTCTTTTTTCCGTGTGAATATTGCATATACGTCACTGCTCTGGTCGTCCGTTACTGTGAATCCTGATTCTTCAGCGATCTCCTTCACTCTGTCAGCAAAACCTGACACTTGCTCTTTCGAAAGGTCTAGCAGGAAGCTGAAAAAAAAAACAGATCATGAGTATTTAGTGGAGTTTGCTTACAAGCTGTGTATAAAAAGGTGATCATGAGCACAAATGTAAGTCATTTAGTGGCAATGTATGTAAATTTGTCTGTGTGTGATGGACTCACTTTGCTAACTCTATTACCAGAGCAGCATCAGGCGCTGCGATCTCTCTCAGAGAAGAATCCAGCTGATGAACCATACTGAGAAGACAAGACAGAGATTGTGTTATCAACAGGTATTTTATGTTGTTCACTTGACACACAAACTCAAATCCTCTGTTTATAAATGGGCTTCACCTGGCTGAACAGAAGATGGTGTTAAACAAGCTCCTGTACTTATTTTTGAGAGGAAGTTTGCTGAGTGAGTCTGGAGACAGAAATGACACTTTCACTCCACTCAAGTTCAACAAATCTGCAAAAACACACAGGGACACAAAGCAAATGTATAGGAAACTGTAACTTAAAATTGATTGTTTCAGTTTAATTTGTTTGCAACATTTCACTGTCAATAAAAGTACATTAACTATGTTTTGGCATAATATGATGTTACCATGCGCTTGTGTCTTTTGTTCTGCTGGATGTTGCTCAGGTTCAGTGTGAGTTTGAGAAACAGGTGGATCATTCTGTATTTTCTCTTCTGTTATGATACTGTCTGTGGGTTGACAACAGGACCTTGATTGGTTTGGTTCATCTTTGTTAAGTAAAGAGCTCCCTCTAGTGGAAAGACATTCAAACAATGCCAGGACGTTCACTTCTGAAATATCCTGAGCCGTCTGAGAGAGAAAGATGGCCAGAGAATGGTAACTCATGATGCAAATGTTATTGTAATGCAATATATAATATATTCAGTATAAATTAAAAGCTACAAATGTGGTCTTGTATTTTTATGAGGTTTTCATCTGTGACTTTGAATGGGAGGTAATGAACTAATTCTTTCACCTTCACGTGTTGGTTGTTCTGTTTCTTCGGCAGGTTTTTGTTTTCTGTCTCTATGCCAAAGGATAGATACGGACTGGAGACGATGTCACCCCAATATCCTCTAACAGCAACCCGATCTCCTCTCTGGTACAAACACAAACACACAACAGTTAGAGTTGCATGACAGTGTATCATGGGCCACACAGCTATTATAGTAGAAAGTCAGTGTACTCACATGACTGAACACTGGTGTGGAGAGCAGACTCTGATTGGCTGTTTGGTAGAGCCCCTCCCTCATCTCAAAAGCCACACCGCTTTCCCTCCATTTCACATACTGATGTTTGCTAATGACACCACACTGAGAGAAAAAAAGCACTGGATTTTGTAGAATAGCAATGAAAAGGGGTTATTTCATTAACTAATTTGTTTTTATATTTTTTGGAAAAAACAAAAAACAAAAAAACTTTTTTCCTGAAAAAACAAATTGAAAGCTGTACTTAACTGTTAACTAAAATAAATCTTTAAATCTTTTTCATTGTCCAGTTTAACTCGAAGTGCTAAAATAAACTATATGGACATATTTTACATAACTAATAAACATGGCAAAAACAACAAAGTTGAAACTTTATAATTGAAGTGAAAACATAAAATATAAAAATGAAAACTAAATTAAAAATAATAACTATAACAGTATATTAAATAAAACATGGAAATATAGAATGAGTGTCTGCTATTATTAGCTAATAAGTAAATTAGGTGTTAGTAATTCAAAATTGCCTAAGCACTTACATTTATTACAAAATATTAAGTCTAATAGCTTTTATAAGTCTAAAAATAAGTTTAAAGTAAGTTTCATTGCACTGCTCTGATCGTCAGGAGTAAAGATGCATAATACTGTCAGATGTGGTACATACGCCGCTCTGGTGCAGTTTCATAGTGAGATCCCAGTCAAAACAGCCCAGTCGTGAGTCATAGCGAGTCCCCAGGTGCTGCCGAACACGGGCGTCCCAGACCTTACGTACACTCGCTGGCACTGACGGCGGCCGTTCCCACAGTTTAAAGATCCAGACCAACTCATCTCTCTCCTTAAACTATGATAAAACAGAGGAGTGGATACTACTGAGCTGAGTTTGATTATGACATGCCATATAAATGCAAATATATCAGATTAATGTATGCTGGACCTTCAGAAGACTTGTATCAAGGCAAGGGTGGCTGTGTGAGTCAGAGGACAGAGTGTTTGTGATGGACAGAGAGAGCTGAGCCGCAGCATGTTTTAATGTCTCTTCCGTCTCTTTGCGAATCTCAGAGTTCCCAAACACCTCCAGAAACACTTCTGTCTTCTCTGGAAAAATACAACACAAATAAAACCCAAATCGATGTTACCTGAGTATGCAAACATGAATGCAATATGTGACAATTATAGTGTATACAAAAACTAAAACGAGATTTTTTTATTGCATTATTTCCTATATTTCCCTGTGAAACAATAGGAAAGGTCTAAATGTCAAAATAAAATAATTATTATCTGTAATATGCCTTGTGTGGTGGGTGTGTGTGTGTGTGTATTTATTTATTTTTTTGTTCTTGTTGGGAATTATGGGATATAATTTAGCAGAATAAAATAGCAGAAGCAATGTCATATGTGAAGTACATACTGTGTAGCCTCATGTTCTCAGGGTTCAGAAGTGATAAATAAAGTAGTAATAGCTGTCTGGCAACCACTTCCATGCTGTTCTCAATCACCCAAACCTGCAACAAACCACACATCTCATTATTAATACAGTATGTTCAACACAGCTGATTTAGAACACTGTAATATGCGAATAAACTCAATTCACATGCTGTATGTAAAGAATCACTCACATGTAGCGTGTCTGTGTCCATCAGTCCAGTGATAGTCTTGAGGATGTGTCTGGGATCTGCACTCCCCACCAGCAAAATATTCAGCTCTCCATGCGGCCTCAATCTGTGTGCGTCTGTGAGTACATACTGTAATCATGAGAATTCAAATATAAAACAAATGTATGTGAACTTTGATATTTTATAGATATTTGCTGGTTTACTATGATTAGTGATTTCTTCTGTTCTTTCTGTGGTTTATTAGTGTTTTTAGTCTGGTGTTTAATCTGGTTTTACCTGAGTTCAGGAGATCTCGAGCTGGTCCAAATCCCCACCAGGTCACACATCCCGCGCCCTCAACAGTCCGACCGGCGCTCATTCTTCAGAAATAGTTAGAAATTGTAAATTAGGATAGTGCCTTTGTGCGAGTATCAAATAATATTAACTCATTAACTTAAGGTTGATAATATTATCAAAAGTTTCAGCGGACTGATGTTGACTTCAGTTAGCTAGCAGCTGACTGCACTTACATTTCATAGCAATATATAGGTATCGATGCTAGTACAAAAAAATATCAATATTACATTTACAAAGTATGTATGAGCAGAAGTATGTGTGGCCGTATACATAACAGATATGCAGCAAAGTGAAAATAATCCTCTGTGAAACTCACCTCTCGCTCCTCGTGCCTTATAAACACAAGCTAAAGTTTGGAAGGCGGTTGCTTAGCAACAGGAAGCGCGTGACCATAGATATATAGCGCTACATCTAGAATACCATAGTTATGTATACATATGCATATCTATGTAGAATACAATCACTGTACTTGAATCATGAGATACAGTGTTTTAGATTTTACATTTTGTTACAAACAAACGTATTTTGAAATTTATAATTATTACCAAAAAGATTAGGCCTATTAGTTTAAGTTGCAAAACAAAACCTGCTGAACAAGGGGACAGTTGCGACTTGGATTTAAATTATATCTGGTAGGATTCAGAAAAAACGAAGGTCAGCTCCAATTTGAAACAACTCTTTTCATGCATAATGAACTAAATAAAAAAAAAACTTATCCTATTTATTTGTTTTGTGTCAACGCGATAATAATGTAGGCTAAGTGTTTTTTTTTTTGTTGTTTTTTTTTTCATACATTAACTTATCTATAAATATTCTTTACAATTATTGAAAATATCCATCATGAATTATATTTTCAATATTCAATTTAGCCTATGCGTGGTAATGCTAATTTTGCAGAATATTTAAGCGACTGAAAGTGGAACAGCGTTAAGGAAATAAATCTCGGTTGTTCAGTTGTAACTAGTTCAGTTCAGAATCTCACCTGACCTGTTAATGAAGCAGGGAAAAACCTCTGTCACTGCAACAAGGAAGGTAAGTGAATTTATTTATTTAGGCAGTTTACATGTTTAAAATACAAGTTTGAACGTATGTAAGTTGAATTATAACCACACTATGAATGCGTCTCAAATATAGAGGCACATTCATCATACTGTGGTTATAATTCAAAGTTTGCTCGTCTCAGCTGTCAGAGTCAGAGTTTAAACATCTCGTTAAGTGGACATGCATCTGAAAGCAAAATGTTTAAAATACCTCGTTTATTTTTTTATTTATTTTCTTTTAAGTTATAGAAGTAAAACTGGATGAATATAGTGTAGTTTTTTAGATGTAAGTATATGTATTTTTTCATATTTAATGTAGCAAATCTTAATTTCTTTATTATTATTATTATTATTATTATTACTACTATTTACAAAGGCGTATATTACCAGAAAAGGCTAAAGTGCCTTTCATTTTTGTATTTATCATTTCTAAACCAGAGTTTGCCTGCTGTATGTTTTGCCAGTAGGGCAAAACTTTTATTTTATTTTTTATTATTATTAAATGTTTTTATATAAAAAGGACAAGTTTATAATAAAGTTTGCATAATAATATATTTAGTCAGGTCTAAAGTTTTGCTTTTGGAGGTTTTAGACAAAGCGACAACAACATTTGTAATAGATTCATTTATTGTCTGATTTTCTATAGGCTAATGTAAAATTTACAAGAATTTATGATTGATCGTTTTTTATTCCTTCACATAATATTTACATCTATTTTAGCCATGCTGAGCAGTTTAGATTACAATATAGCCTATGAATTTAGAGCAGGGGTCTCCAAACTCGGTCCTGAAGGGCCGGTTACCTGCAGAGTTTAGCTCCAACCCTAATTAAACAAACCTGAACCAGCTAATCAAGGTCTTACTAGGCATGCTAGAAACTTCCAGGCAGGTGTTTTGAAGCAAGTTGGAGCTAAACCCTGCAGGACAGCGGCCCTCCAGGACCGAGTTTGGAGACCTCTGATTTAGAGGTTTGAATTCAATTGATTTATTGCTCATTACTTAAGGTTGTTAAATAAGATGTGTCAAACATAAAAAAAAAGATGTGAGGACATATTCATGGACACATTCATATTGTCATAGTTTGTTTTCTAGGCTTACAGTGGATTTTCCATCAGTGTCTCTGATGTGCAGAAATATTAAAAATGTCTGCAGCTGAAGAAGTCTTAAACACTAGTCAAGGCAAGTCAAAAGAAGAATTATGTATAACTGTAATGCTCCCTGTACATAAAACACAATTAAAGTAATGACACATCTAACAGGTATGTTTTTACTTATCATTTTATTATTAATAATTATTCTTTTTTCTCTCTTCTCTTCAGAGTTGTTTGTTGTTTGCCAGTCTGACATTGTATTTTCCCATCCTGGAGATGAAGTTGTTCTGTCGTGTCATCTTAAGCCAGCTATCAGTGCTGCTTCAATGGAAATTCAGTGGTGGCATAAGGAGGATCCAGTTTTCCATTATAAGGATGGACGGTTGACAGTGAACATAGACTTTGAGGGTCGAGTGAGTCTCTCATTGGAAGATCTACACAATGGAAATGTGTCTTTGACTCTCAGAGATGTCAGGAGTTCACAGAAGGGCCTCTATATTTGTGAGGTCACCCATGAAAGTCAATCAATACAAGATACTGTTTTTCTTCATATCAGCTGTAAGTATTCAACTAAACATATTTAAAAAAAAATAATCCATATTAGTCAAAACATCTTCAGTTTGAAGCTGTAGAAAGTTAAAATTGTTCCTTCAGCTGGCAGTGTTGTGCTAGCAAATGACAAGGTCACCATCACGTATTGATAAAATGCACAGTCAGGTCAGTTAGTTTTCCACAATGTACGCGGCTTTACAGAAACATTATGCAGTAATAATATTTTAAACTATGTAAGGTCCTCTTTTAGTCATTGAAAGAAAATTATGGATCGCTTGTTTGAAAAGAGTGATTTACCTTTATATTTATGCATTTATCAGCAGGAACTTTTAATCAAAATGTCTTTCAAAAGAGGAACAAAAGCAATTTGTCAAAGACCCAACAATATTTGTAATGTAGAATGCAAAGTTTATTAGACAACTAGATTAAGAAGCAAGCTAGAAAAGAGCAGAAATGCCAGTCAAATATAAAACTGTGCCATATTTCAAAGTCTGCCTTTTGACAAGACATTTCACCCTAGATCTACTAGTAAATCAAAAATGAAAGTGATAATGAATTCTCTACAATGTTAAAGGTATGAATGTTACTATTATTCATGTTTTTGATAAGAAATGTATTTCTTTTTTATCAGCTGTAGACTTCAGTCTTGTGGTTCCTTCTGAGACGTTCTCTGCTGACCCTGGATCAGACGTCATCTTACCTGTTCATCTCTCACCTGAAACCAGTGCTGTGTCTATGGAAATCAGATGGTTTAAAGGGACAGAGCTCATTTATCAGTATAATAATGGGCAGGAGATGACAAATAATGACTTTGAGAAACAAGTGAGTCTGTCCATCCAGGAGCTGGAGAGAGGAAATCTTGCTCTGACTTTGAGAAATGTTCAACAGTCAGATTCAGGAGTCTATACATGCAAAGTTTTTCATGATGGATGTCAGAAGAGAGGAGTCGTTCACTTGCAAGTGAAAGGTAAGGTATTGATTAAACTTACTGCAGCTGCAGGTTCTCTTCTACAGCTTATTTCTGTACAGTAGCTCATACATGGAAAAACACTTGTATGTTTTATATGCATATTTAGCTTAGTGTCCTGACTAAAATATTGTAGTGACTAGCAGGTGTACATTGCTTAAGTTCTTTTTATATTTACATGTATGGCAATCATGTATCATTGTATTTTGCATAATTATTTTTTTGTCCTTTAAATACATCTCCTGACATTGAAGACTGATACTGTATTTGGTTGATTTTAGAGTTTGAAAGAGTGAACCATCTCCGCAGTGTCCTAAAGCAAGCACATGAAGACATTACACAACAAAGAGTAAAACTAAACGAAACCATAAAGTTGCTTGAAGAAACACTCAATCATGATGGTAAGTCTGAGAGACTTAAATATCTTTAAATTCTTATTAAAAAAAAGTAAATACAGAGATTTTACATGAAAACTAATTGCATGACCAAGTTCTTCACTGGAATGTATACATTTTTGATTGTAATGGATTATGACAATTTTGATTAATTTTGTTCATTCATTTTCATTTTAGATCGGTCATGTAGACATATAAATAGTATTGAAGGAATGCCCCCATTCAGTAAGACTTTAAATTTACCACTTTAAATGCTGTTAAGTGTGTGTGTGTGTGTGTGTGTGTGTTTTTCTATCTCAACCTGAATACACACCAACTCAAGGAGACTTGTGTCCCCATGGGGAAACATGCTTATAAATCATACCGAATGTTTTTTTGTTTTTTTTGAGATTGTAAAAATGCAGGAAGTTTTCTGCGAGGGGTAGGTTTAGGTTTAGGGTTGGTGTAGGGCGATAGAATATTCAGTTTGTACAGTAGAGAAAACATTACACCTATGGAAAGTTCCCACAAGGGAGAATATATATATATAATTGATAATGGTTGTGCAGCATTGATAATGCCTTTTAAATTTCAATTCAGTTTCTCAGTTTGAATTTAGGAAGACAGGATGGAGATTTAGAATTTGAACAAAAGGAAGCAAAATTCATAATTTATAAATTTAATTTTAAAAGTTTATCAAGACATTCTTTACATGTTAGATTGAAAAAGCCTTGTTTGAAAGTTTTGAAAAATGTAAAACTATGAAAAAAGACTTTGACTTTTGAAATGCAAGTCAGTAAATTCCTCTTCATGTCATTACATTTGGCCAATTCTGTTCAAACTTATAAATTTAAGGGAAGCATTTCATTCAAATCTAATTTTCCACAACCCTGCAGTTAATACCATGTCACTGTAACTGTAATGGAACTTTCTGTCTTTGATTGGATTGAGGTTTAACTAATTATTTAATTTTTGTGTGGGATTGACATTAAATGACATGATTTTCACAATATCTTGTGATTTCCTGCAGTGCAAGATCAAAGCAAACAGGAAAGATGTGACATAGAAGACAGGAGAGCAGGTAGATACTTGCTTTATGCTTCTGGTGGGGAAATTTTTATATCATACAGCATCTTGAATTGCCAAATGTAGGTTTTGGCTTTTATGTTCTAAAGCTTATCATAGATTGTATTTTCACAATTACAGTATAAATATAATTTATCTGCTGACACTGTAAGAGATACCTCAACAATAATTATTAAGACATTTGTCGGTTAGTCTGAAGGATTCTGAGAAACAAGAAAAGATGACTTTTAGCTCCCCCCAGATTATTACTAGCATATAAACAAAAAAAGTACACCGGTAAGTTATATAAAATTACGGAACAAGGTTTAGAGATTTCCTCTGACCTGCTTTGTTTAAATTCTTTTCATTTTTAGGTTCTACATGTAACAGTAAAAGTATGGAAGGAATTCCCCCACTCAGTAAGATACCACTTTAACTCCTTAATAGATACTTGCATGTGTGATTTATTTAGTTCAAAGTTATGCATGTCCAGTTTCTTTGCTTGTATGTCAATAACTGCAGTGGAAGGAGATCGTGGCAGTTATCATCCCCAGTTATCATCCCCAGATACATCATTACAAGTTCTGCAAAGACTAAGAAGGTCAGAAGTTGTAAGTGTAATAGAAAGAGCCCAAGAGAGCCCTGAAGCAACAATGCAAAGCACTCAAGAAAGGAGACAAGAGACTGCAGAGCAAGAGAGATCTTCCCCAGCTGTACAACCACAGATACAAGAAAGAGAAGGAGCATCACAATCACCTTCAGCACAAACACTCGAGTGGCCAGAAGGCAGTGGGCAAAGCAGACCAGAAAGAAAGAGAAAATGCCAAATTTTGTAATTAAACATACTCTTAATTACTACAGGTTTGTTGTGATTAAGCATTTGTATAGAATAGATCTTTTATTAGTATGACTAAATGACCATATTTGGTCACAGTTTTTCCTACATTTTAGATGTGTTATGGAGTGATCAGGAATCATTCTCATATTTCTGAAATCTTAAAATAAAGTTGATCCAAGTGATTTTAGCCATGTTGCTAACTTAAGGGAGTCCTATTATGCTTTTTCACTTTTTGAATTTCAGTCAGTGTGTAGTGTGTATGTTTGGGCATAAAACGATCTAGAAAGTTACAAATGTCAAAGTCCAAAGGGAGATTTTTTTTTTTTTTTTTAAATCCCTTTGCAAGAACTACAACAAACGTCTCGTTTGGATTACAAAGTTGTTTTCCTGTATTTGTGATATCACAAAAATAAATCCCGTTTACGGAAATTTGAATGGTTGGGGCTTGGTTGAGCACTGCACGTTTCAAAATAGAAACCCGGTGCGGGTGTTTTTATATCACTGTATTTCTGAAGGAAACCGACTGTCTTCAGAAAATTTTGGATGTCATTTTCATTTCATCTTGCATTTAATGTCTGATAAAGCAGCATTTGTGAGCAGAGCTCTGCTTTGTGTACAGCGTTACCGGGGAAACCTTGCTCTCTCCAGCTCCAACACCGCCTCCCGCTGGCAGATAATTAATTTGCATATATATGCCGCCACAAATAGAGTAAATCTGTGGGACTATGCTGCTGGTATAAATACATTCAACTATATAACAGTTTCACTGAAATTCATGTTATAATGTTATAATTAAAGAACAATAAACATAATACATATTACCGGCGCACTTATCTGTACATAGTCAATGCAGTTATTTTTAAGCTGTTGACATCCTATCTAAAACGTGATTTAGCCAAAAAACAACAACAACAAAAAACAATAATGTTACCACTTTAATATGTCTTGCAATATCCGTGCGTGCAAGGGTTCTGCGCGATCCTCTTGTTCAGTATTCTCGAGGTCTGAATTGATATGGCAATATTGACGAACTTGCTGTTTTGGCAACGGGCGGGGCAGTACTGAAACGCCGTATAAGCTGTTCGCCAATCACAACGCACTGGGACAGTTAACCAATCACAACACATTTCGTTTTTCGGAAGGCGGGCCTTCATCAAACCCGGAACTAATCGAGCCGTTTGTGTCAGGCCATGTAGGCTGGGGAGAAAAGTATTGTAATAATGTAAATTATGTGAAAAATAATGCGATTTTCGAACCACCAAGCATGAGAGCATGTTCTAGTACACCCCCAAAACAAAATAAAGACTTTGTAAAAGAGCATCGGACCCCTTTAAATCGTGTGCCTTTAGAGAAGATAATGTGTTTCTGATTAGTTTTGTTTTCTGATTTGGGGTTTGATAACATTTTAGGATTAATAAAGTTTTTTTTTTTTTTTTTTTTTTTTGCTCAGGCTATGTACACCAGTACAATCATTATAAAGTTAGGCTACTTTTCTCACTATACTGAGTTGGTGAGATAATTGGATTTGTAGGAACAACTACTACCTCAGGTATGTGAATTTACATGTGTAGTCTTCAGGACGTGTCTGGGAAACTCACCAGCAAAATATTCAGCTCTCCATGTGGCCTTACTGTCTGTAGGCTATAGTTTATAAAATATTATAATATAAAAACAAATGTATGTGAGCTTTCTATATTGATAACGTTGGTCCACTGGGAAATAAATTGCTGGACTTGTACTTAAATTAGGATTCAGTAAAATCTAAGGTCAGCTCCAATCTAAAATAAAATCTTTTTGTTTTCTGAGTTGTTACTGACACAGTGTTGTTTACTGAGTGAACTCAATCTAAAACATTCTTATGTGCGTCAACGGAATTGCAATGCAAGTATTTTTTTAAACTTTAAACTCTTTTAACAATTATACTTTTAAATACCAATTAATTACATTAAATAGTATGTGTGTGTGTGTGTGAGAGAGAGAGAGAGAGAGAGAGACACACACACAGAGAAGAAGGCTTTATATATTATATAACCAGCCTTTACGTGGTAATGAACATTTTAGACATTAAAAAGTAGCCTAATAAAAGTGAAAGAAAGTGGGAAATGTCACGTCATCAGTCAAACAGAACTGACCCGTTCTAAAAAATCTCACCTGACCTGTCTGGGGAAAAAAAACCTTTGTCGCTGTTAGCAGAAGCAAGGTAAGTGGGCTAAATGTATTTATTAATAAAGTTTGATACGTGTTGTAAGATATAATTTGATTGTATGTAAGATGAATTATAACCACGCTACGAATATGCCTCTTGTTGCTCGTATGAACCGAAGTCAGAGTTTAAATATCTCTTTAAGTGGACCGGCATCTGAAACTAAAACAAACGAAACGCAAACAGTAAACATGTTGTTTTTGAAAAACGTTTTACATAACATTTGACCTCGTTTTTAAATATAATAAGCGTAGTTTTTGCTTCTTTAATAGGTTATTTTCTTAATTTTTCCCTCCTGATGTTTAATATCACGTTTTCGATATCATTAAAACTTGCAAATTGCGTTTTTCGGCAATATAAATTTAATAAAATCGGTAATTTTATTATTATTATTATTATTATTATTTATAAATGGCGTCGTTTTAAGGTATATAAGTAAACGAGCTAGCTCCTTTCGTTTTTGATTTATTTCTAAACCAGAGAGTGTGCTTGCCTGTTGTCTGTGCTGCCGGTAGGGGTCAGCAAAATGCCTAATTTAGGTTTATGCATTTGTACGAGTTTACAAATTTATTTCATATTTCTTTTATTTAATAAATAAATAATTTTTTTATTACATTTGAAATTTTGGTTTTGGAGGTTTTAGACAAAGTGACACCAACATTTGTAACAGTAGTTTATGGTTTGATTCGATCTATTAATCTATTATTTACAAGCATTTATGTGAATTAATGATTGAGCTTTTTTTTTAAATAAACTATTTACTTAATATTGAAGTTCAAATGTTATATTTCATTCACATTTTTTAATTTAGGTTTAGAAATTTGAATGCAATTAAAACCTAATTGATTTACTGCTTAACAACTTAAGGTTTGTTATAAGGTGTGTTAAAGGTCAAAAAAAGATCTAAGGATGTATTCATGGGCACATTCATATTATCATAGTTTGTTTTCTAGGCTTACAGTGGATTTTCCATCAGCGTTTCAGATGTGGAAAAGTGTTAAAAAATGGCTGATGCTAAAGAAGGGACAAAAACTAGTCAAGGCAAGTCAAAAGAAGAATTATGTATAACTCTAATGCTCACTGTATATGGAACACTATTACAGAAATGACACATCTGACTATTATATATTTTCTTTACTATTATTTATTTATTTATTTTTTCTCTCTCTCTTTTCAGAGTTTTCTCTAATATTCCTATCTGACATATTATATTTTAATCCCGGAGATGAAGTTGTTCTGTCGTGTCATCTTAAGCCATTTATCAGTGCTGCTTCAATGGAAATTCAGTGGTGGCATAGGACTGATCTGGTGTGTCATTATAAGGATGGACGGGTGACAGTGAACATAGACTTTGAGGGTCGAGTGAGTCTCTCATTGGAAGATCTACACAGTGGAAATGTGTCTTTGACTCTCAGAGACGTCAGAAGATCACAGAAGGGCCTCTATATTTGTGAGGTCATCCATGAAAGTCAGTCAATACAAGATCATGTTTTTCTTCATATCAGCTGTAAGTATTCAACAAAAAGTTTCAATAATCCATATTAGTCTAAACATCTTCAGTTTGAAGCTAATTTCCTCTACATCAGCTGGTAGAGCATTGTGGTAGCAAAAGGTCACAGGTTTGATTCCCTGAGCACAAGTACTCATAAAATTCAAAGTCAGGTCATTTTTATGTATTTCCACAGTTGACATTGCTTCAAAGTATCTCAAAATATTCAAAGTAGAATAATACAGCCGTAATAATGTCTTAAACTCTGTAAGATCCTCATTTAGCCATTGAAATAAAACTATAACTTAAAAGCACTGTAAGTTGATTTAGGAAAAAAAGTCTGTCATGTTTGCATTTATGCATTTAGCAGACGCTTTTATCCAAAGCAATTCATAAAAGAGGAACAAAAGCAATTCATCAAAGAGCCAACAATATTTGTAATGTATAATGCCAGGTTTGTTAGATAACTTGACGAGGAAGCAAGCTAGAGAAGAGCAATGCCAGTAAATATAAAATTGCGCCATACTTCAGTCTGCCTTTTGACAAGTTCAAACCTCATAAATCAACTAGTAAATCAGAAATGTAAATGCTAATAAACACTTTACACTGTTACAGTTATAATGAATGTTACCGTTATTCATGCTTTTCACAATATATCTGTTTCTCTCCCTCCAGCTGAAGACTTTAGACTTGTCACTCCTATTGGAACAGTATCTGCTGACCCTGGATCAGACGTCATCTTACCTGTTCAGCTCTCACCTGAAACCAGTGCTGTGTCCATGGACATCAGATGGTTTAAAGGGACAGAGCTCATTTATCAGTATAAGAACAGGCAGGAGAAAACAAACCATGAGAACCGTGTGAGTCTGTCCATCCAGCAGCTGGAAAGAGGAAATCTTGCTCTGAATTTGAGGAATTTTCAACCATCAGATTCAGGAGACTATACATGTAAAGTTTTTCATGATGGATGTCTGCAAACAGGAATAGTTCACCTGCAAGTGAAAGGTAAGGTATTTTAAAATTGCAGCTGCAACTTCTCTTCTCTAGCTCATTTCTGTAGTTTGTTCATGGAAAACACATCTATGCATGTATGCTGTAGTATATTTCATGAACAGCAGGTTAACATTACTGACATCTGAAATTTGAGAATGTACCTATATTTTTCATATTTTGTAATATTTTATGTGTTGTGAATGAAGTTGTGCTACATTTATTTAAAACAAATGCCACTTGTTTTGATGTTTTGATATATGATACCAAGACGTGTACATTTTAAATTGTGGTTTGGTGTCCAAATACTTTTTGCTGTGACACATTTAAAAATCACCTTGATTTTTGGTTTATTTTAGAGATTCAGCGGTGTGATGATGCTGGACATAGACATCTCCGCAGTGTGCTTAGACAAGTACAGAATGATATTCTGCTACAGAAAGCACAACTATTACAGGGAACCATAAATTTGCTTCAATGAAATGAGAAAAAAATGCCTCTGGTAAGTCTGAGAGACAATGAGAAGAAAAAAAGGCAAAAAGTAAATTGCATTTGATTAATCCAGTTTATTATTTAAAATTTAGGCGCAGCTCATAGACGTTCAAATAGTAAGGAAGGAATTCCTCCTCTCTGTAAGATATCACTTTAAGTGTTTGTTTGTGTGTGTGTGTGTGTGTGTGTGTGTGTGTGTGTGTGTGCGTGTGCGTGTGCGTGTGCATGTGTGTCTGTGTGTTTCTAGTCTGAAAGTGTGCAGATGATCAGAGAATACTACAGTATGATTGTAACTAATGTTATTTTAATATTTTTAATAACAGTTTAAATTACAATTTTATCTTGTGATTGCCCTGCAGTGGAAGATGATGGCACGCACCAGACACACACAACGGAAGCGGACAGACGTGTGGTCGAGCGAAATTTCGATATGCACATTAGCAGCAGATTATGTTCTACAAGTGCACCAATCAGTAAGAGATTTGCTTTGTAACACTACATGAGAAAAAAAGATCACAAAACCAGTCATAAGTGTCAATTTTTCGAAATTGAGATTTCTACATCATCTGAAAGCTGAAGAAATAAGTTTTCCATCGATGTATAGTTTGTTAGGATCGATAAATCGATAAATTTGACCCATACAATGTATTTTTGGCTATTGCTACAAATATACCCCAGCGACTTAAGACTGGTTTTGTGCTCCAGGGTCACATTTAATCTGTGCACTAGAAAGCAGATTCTGTGTATTTTGTTAGTCATAATGTCTTGTTTACGGTAAAGACAGGTAGTTCCTGCTTGCTTGTTTTATCATGTCTGTTATAGATGGAGGACTGACTTACAGTACCATTACAGCTGCATGTGTTTTGTGATTTTGGTTAGTTTAATGTTATGCATGTCTTATTTCTTTGCTTGTGTCAATATCGCAGTGGCTAGACACAATGATGGTCGAAACAGAAGACGAACAAGTGAAGGGAATACTGACACTCATCAAGAGCTGGTTCGGCTATTTACACAAACACAGAATCTGCTAAGAAATATATCAGGAGAATCAACCATTGTACCTGCAAGTGCTATGACACATGCACAGGAGAACCCTGGAACAAGTATTGCCACAGAGCAAGAGGGATCCTCCCTAACTATACAATCACAGGTACAAGAAAGAGGAAGACCATCAGAATCAGTCATGTCACTAGCAGGAGAATTAACACGATTATCAGAGAGGCCAGAAGACAGAAGGCAAAGGACTCGACAGAGACACCAAAGTATACAGAACATGTGCCAGATTATGTAATTATTAAACACAAAGTGTAATATATACAGGTATTAATAGTCTACTGGGGTTAAGCATGTTAATAGAACAATCTTAATGTCTTTGTATATTTAACTGCATATTTAATGAAGGTGTCATGTTTAGAGTAGACTGGAATCAGTTACAATTTTTCTGAAATCCCAAAAACCACACACTCCAAAATCCTGCCCTCCAAAAACAAACATACAAAAGCAGTTTCTGTTGTATCATAAACCTGAATAAAGGCCTATTCACACCAAGGACGATAACTGTATTGATAAAGATACTGTTTTAAAAATCGTTTCAAATTTTAAAGAATAGCAGTGTCCACACCACAACTATAACGATAGTGGCACAGAGGAACAATATTGTTAAAATCACTTCATTAACTTTTTTTTTTTTCAGCTGATGAACAATAAACACATTGACAGCCAATCAGAATCCACTCGAGCATTTAAACTGGCAGATGACAAAACTGCAGTGTATGCTTATAATAAGCAGAGTGTTATCTTGCGTTGATGTGGACACTAATATAGTTACAGTTATCTTAACCATCGTCAGAAAAAAACTGGACATTTCATAACGAAGGCTTTCAGTTTACAGGTAAAATAAGTTCCATGGTTAACATCACTTTAAGATTTGTTTGTTGCAAGTGGGTGAGAAAGTTATTATAACTAAAAATTAAGGGCAGATGGGTTTTTAAAAAAAAAACAAAAAAAACAATGCTGTGCACGAATAAGTATTTTATAATAAACGCTGCAATATTCCATAAAAAATAAGAATGGTCAACTTTGATTTTGTGACTTTAAAAACATGGTTGCTTCAAAATTCATACCCTATACTAATTCATTAACTAATGTATACTTCACTTAAATTTTATGCAGATATGATTTTTAGGCCATTTTTTTTAAAAACAGTAGGCCTAAAAATAGTTTTCTGTATTATATATATATATATATATATATATATATATATATATGTATATTATATATAAAATAGTTTTCTGTATTTATATATATATACAGTGCCCTCCACTAATATTGGCACCCTTGGTAAATCTGAGCAAAGGTGGCCGTGAAAATAAATCTGCATTGTTTATCCTTTTGATCTTTCATTCAAAAAATTCACAAAATTCTAACCTATCATTGATAAAACAACCTTGAAAGTGAGAGAAAATCTCATGATAAAATAAATGTTTTTCTCCAATGCATGTTGGCCACAATTGGTAGCACCCTGGAAATTCTTATGAGTAAAATATCTCTGAAGTATATTCCCATTCATATTTACATTTTTTTAGCATACCAGGGAGACTAGGAGCATGGAATTGTCCAGCTATGACTTCCTGTTACAAAGGACTATAAATATAAAGAAAACTAAGGCCAAATTCCGTTAATCATCCATCACAAGGAGTAAAACCAAACAATAAAGTTCTGATGTGTAGAACAAGATTGTTGCGCTTCACAAAATAGAAAGTTGCTATAAGACAAAAGCTAAAGTATTAAAAATCCACATTTCCACCATCAGGGCAATAATTAAGAGGTTCCATTCAACTAAAGATGTTACAAATCTGCCTGGAAGAGGACATGTGTCTATATCGTCCTAATGCACGGCGAGGAAGAGAGGTTGACTGGCCAAAGACTCTCCAAGGATCACAGCTGGAGAATTGCAGAGATTAGTTGAGTCTTGGAATCAGAAAGCCTAAAAAAATATATATCAAACAGCCCCTACATCACCACATATTGTTCAGGAGGGTTTCAAGAAAAATTCTCCTCGCTCATCCAAAAACAAAATCCAGCATATTCAGTTGTCAGACATGATTGGAACTTCAAATGACACTGGCTTCTATGGTCAGATGAAACTAATAAAATAGATTTTTGGCAGCAAACACACTAGATGGGTTTCGTACAAACAGGGATAAAAAGTACCCCATGTCCACGGTTAAACATACTGCTGGATCTTTAATGTTGTTGGCCTGTTTTTCTGCCGGAGGTCCTGGACATCTTGTTCCAATGCATGGCATCATGGACTCTCTCAAATGTCAACAGATAAAAAATCTAAAGCTGACTGCCTCTGTTAGAAATCTTATAATGGGCTGTGGTTGGATCTTCCAACAGGACAATAATCCAAAACAAACATCAAAATCAACACAAAAATAGGTCATTGAGGACAAAATGAAGCTTTTGCCATGGGTGTCCCAGTCCTCTGACCTGAACCCTCTAGAAAATGAGTGAGGTGAACTAAAGAGGAGAAGCACCAACATGGAGCTGTGAATCTGAAGGATCTGGAGAGATTCTGCATGAAGGAATGGTCTCTGATCTCTTATCAGGTGTTCTCCAAACTCTTCAGGCATTACAGGAGAAAACTCAGGGCTGCTATCTTGGGAAAAAGGACATTGCAATAATTGGGTGCCAATAATTGTGGCCAACATGAACTAGAGAAAGCATTTATTTCACAATGAGATTTTCCCCTCACTTTCAATTGTTTTACTTCAGTGATAGATTAGAATTTTGTGAATTTTTTGAATGAAAGATTAAAAGGATAAACAATGCAGATTTATTTTCACAGCCACCTTTGCTCATATTTACCAAGGGTGCCAATATTAGTGGAGGGCACTGTATATATATACATACAGAAAACTATTTTGTATTTCACATTACAGCCTATGACTGTCATTTGATTAACTTGTCTTCTTATACTTTCAGTGCAGCAGATTCCTCCTGCCTTTTAAATGTTTTAATTCTTTATATTTTTCATTACAATCTCTTAAGCATAGTAATGAACTGCACTGTGAGAAGTGAACACATCCAGTTTGTACAATCTTTCTTTTGTCCTTTCATAATGAATGTTTACCTGTCCTCATCTGTACTGTAGCCTACTTTACCCCCTGCTGCCCTCCTGTCCTCCACTTATTGCCATCTGCCAGAGATTCATCTTACAAACTTATCAATTACACTCATGTAAACAAATTTTACATTGAATATTTAGTTTTATTTTTCATTTTCATTCAAATTTTCATTGACGTAATCCAGCCTTTATGAGTCGATAATTCTTGTGGGTTATCGAAGATTCTTGAAAGAGACTACAGTAAGTGAAAGAAGGTAAGAAATCTGTGTCATTTCTCCTGATAATTTCAAACGGAGTATACACAAATCTAGAATTGTTTTGCTGTTTTTAGCAGGTGGAAAGTAACTTAATTTATTTATTTATGAATATTTGTGATGCAAGACATGCTATTTGATCCTAAAAGTAAGATATATCCACAGTATGAATGTACACAAATATAACCCTCATACTTTTTTAGTCACATCCAAACTCACAGGCAAGTGATTTGTACTTTATTTTTAATCTTTAATGTCACTGTTTCGTGGAAAATGGATATATATATTCTCAAATTAAACATGAGTATCTTACAAGCAGCGTTGGGGAAACTTACTTTTAAAAGTAATGCATTACAATATTGTGTTACTCCTTAAAAAACGAACTAATTACATTACTTTTTTTACTTTTTATGGAAAGTAATGCTTTATTTTTTATTTTTTTATTTATTTGCGTTTTTGCATTACTTTTAAAATCTGGGCTGGCTGGCTTGCTTGTTTATTTTTTTTAATATAAAAATTTCTTTTTTGACAAATATAAAAGCACTTTCACATCAAAAGTGAAATGAGTAAGCCTCAAGCTTAAGGAAATGTAAATTAATGTCTCTAAAGAACACAGGAGAAGAAAGTTCAACGCTCTTCAGCAATAAAAAAAAAAAAGAAACACAAATGTTGTGTTTATCTAAAGTCATTTTTGCTTATTAATATGGTTGAATTGGATCATCGAAGATCAGCAAAGACATGGATTAAACATAAAATAGGATTAAATACATAAGGGATATTTGTGTTAACATATTGCAGGTTTACGTCATTCTGAGTTTGCTTTTTACTGTTTTTTTATTCATCTAATGTAGTTTTACAACCCAAATTCCAGAAATGTTGGGACGTTTTTTTAAATTTGAATAAAATGAAAACTAAAAAAATTTCAAATCACATGAGCCAATATTTTATTCACAATAGAACATAGATAACATAAATGTTTAAACTGAGAAATTTTACAATTTTATGCACAAAATGAGCTCCTTTCAAATTTGATGCCTGCTGCAGGTCTCAAAATAGTTGGGATGGAGGCATGTTTACCATGGTGTAGCATCTCCTCTTCTTTTCAAAATCCATTCACATGAAATAATCTGTAATGGTTTGGGAGATTTCAAACTAAAAAGACACAGTGAAAACAACCTGAATTTGTGATTAAACTTCTTACAAATCAACATGACCAACTTATATTATGCTACAATGTTGTTACATTGCCTTGCTTCCAGTTTATTAGCACTGTTTGTTGTAAATGAAGTCATGAGAATAATAAATGAGAAGAATCGCTGATTTTGTTGAATTTTTTAAGATTGTCACAACAGAGCTCTTACCATAGGAGAGATGCTCCATGGAGGGACTGATGTCATCTAGCTTGATGTAACCGTATCTTAAAGCTATTTTGTTTGTTTTGTTTTTACATTTTGATCTTCCCTTACATCCATATAAGAGCATGTTTACATACTATACCTGTTTTATCCATGCTAAACAGCATTTTTAGTTGAATTCACTTGAATTGAATTAATTTACCGCTCATTTCAATTTGTTTTAGGTAAGTTAACATCAACATGTAATTTGATTTCAGTATGATATTTTCTTTGTTTATTTTCTAGGCCGACGGTAAATTTTCCATCTAGGTCCATAAATATTAAAAATGGCTGAAGCTAAAATTTCAGAAACTAAGCAAGGCAAATAAAAAAAATGTGATCTATGACTAATGATTTGACTGTTTTACTCTGTTCTGTTTGACAGCAATGACACAGAAATAATGTTTAGTTGCTTCTTTCTTGTCTCTTCCTCAGAGTTGTCTCTTGTTTGCCAGTTTTGCACTGTATATTTTAATCCTGGAGATGATGTTGTTCTATCAAGTCATCTTGAGCCAGCTATCAGTGCTGCTTCAATGGAGATCAAGTGGAGGAGTAAGTCTGATCTGGTCTGTCATTATAAGGATGGACGGGTGACAGTGAGCAGAGAATATGAGGGTCGAGTGAGTCTCTCATTGGAAGATCTACACGATGGAAATGTGTCTTTGACTCTCAGAGACGTCAGAAGAACACGGAGGGGCCACTATATTTGTGAGGTCATCCATGGATGTTAAACTGTACAAAATAATGTTTTTCTCCGTATCAGCTGTAAGTATTCTGCAGGCTTTATTTCTTGCATTACAACATTCTAGCAGTTGTGACATTTTTGGATGATCAGTCACTAAATATTAATTGAAAAAAAGATCTATACGCACCAAAACAGTGTTGTTTTATTTGGCTAAAGCAATACTGCAGTTTATTTTGGTTTAATGCAACTGTATGTGTCTGCCACATGAAGAAATATAAATGCAATTCTAACATAGTTCAAGTGGTAAATCAAAAAAGAAGTGGTGATTAGTACACAATAGTTTTATGACTAGGGGTGTGGTTATAGACTATTCATGTTTCTGACAATAAATGTATTTCATTCTCCAGCTGAAGACTTTAGACTCATGGTTCCTACTCGTATTATGTCTGCTCATCCTGGATCAGACATCATCTTACCTGTTCATCTCTCACCTGAAACCAGTGCTGTGTCCATGGACATCAGATGGCTTAGAGGGACAACACTCATTTATCATTATAATAAGGGGCAGGAGATAACAAACAGTGACTTTGAGAACCGAGTGAGTCTGTCCATCCAGGAGCTGGAGAGAGGAAATCTTGCTCTGACTTTGAGAAATGTTCAAGAGTCAGATTCAGGAGTCTATACATTCAAAGTTTTTCATGATGGATATCTGAAGTCAGTATTTCTTAACTTGCAAGTGAACGGTAAGGTACTATTAAAACTGAAGTAGCAGCCTCATTGTACGAAGATGGAATACTTGATTCAGATTGGTCATTTGCTTTGAAAGAGCCACTTATTTGCTATTTTTTTTGCTTTAATTGCTGATTTATTTTTTATGTAAATTTGTATGCAAAAAATTGACATTCTAAATAACATGTTTTTCTCCATATGTTTTGATTACCTGCAGTAGAAGGTGATAAGGCACTGGAGACAGACACACAAAAACAGGAGAGAGGGAATATTCTTTTAATGCCCAGAGAAACGATTCATCATATACAAATAGAACCCTTCCAACTACACTCTAAGAAAAGTACATAAAACACCTTTATTATACATTTAAAAAAAAAAAAACTGGTTTTACCCCTATTTTGAATTGCGTGTTGCATTGTATGGTGTTTTAGGATTAAAGGAAATGTCCCTAAACTTAACGGATTATGCCCTGGCAGAAAATAAGTAAATTGGGAAGTAAAACTACAAGACAGAGAACCGGTTCAACAACTGAACTTTAAGAGAAGTCAGCAACAACTGCACTTTAAGAGAAGTCAGTAAAAATAGGGGCAATGCACTATGTTAATATGAAGGGTTTTTCCATATTGATTTTGCAACATTTAATGAAACATTGACATGAAAATGTCCTGGCAGAAAATCATAAGCACCATTACAGCTGTTCTGCATTTTCTTTCTTCTGGTGTTCTTATGAAGCATGCTATATACAGTGAGTTTAAGTGACATACAGCAATTTTAATTGGTGAAATAATGCTTTTATTAAACTTCCTGAAGATTTTTCAAAATCTGTGTACTAGAAAATGGTTTCTGTATCTTAATAGTCATCTTCTCTTATAGTTTGCAGTAGAGCCGCTTTCTAAAAGCTTTAACCATTTTATACAATGACACTTTTTTGCTTTCTTTCTTTCTTTTTTGATCACATTCAAAACTAATATGTGATAATCTTAAAACTATTTGAGACACCTGAAAAAAAAAAAAACTGAATGACAGTTATTTCACACTTTCTTTTATTAAATATGAATGTCATTTCACTTTAAGGTTTTCAATATAGACGGCGGAATAGTACTGAAGACATTCACCCAACCTGTAAGCAGTCATTTAAATTACAATTTATTTTCTATTGTCACATATATTTTTTAAATTATTTTTCTTTACTCTTAAAATTAGTTTTCTTGTGACATACAAGATAACTGTAAAAATATGTGTTCACTCAGAATTTCACTGACTTTTTATGATTGACTGTTCAATTATTAGATCTTGGTGATGGGGTTAATTCAAGATTTTTTCATTCAACTCTACATTTATATATAGAATGCAATCATACACCTTCACTGTTACAAGATCATGTAACTGTGTCTGAAATGCTTCTTTTGGCTTTCTCTAAACATACAGACCGTTCAGATGTGGGATAACTTGTTTGGGATCTTCAAACCTTACTGTAAAAAACCTAATTACTGCATTAGTTCAAACTCATCTCCTGGTGTTGTTTTTCTGTTTGTGTTCTGCAGTGGAAGGAGAGAGTATCGGTCAAAACACAGGACAAACAACAGAGGCAGCAGAAGAGAGTTTAACCACAGCCGAAGCAATGTCTTCCCTACAAATAGCTGAGGAACGCACATCAAAATCAGTCATACAACCAGCAACAGAACAGAAGCACAAGAGCAGCCAGAGGCAATGAAAAAAGAAGGTGCAGAGGAGAATTCCCCAACACAGTAGGGGTCAGTTATTATTTTATCCCAAATATATTCCAAGTGTTTTGAAGTCATAAAATAGTTTCTTTTTTTTTGTGATGAAGAGGCTATTATTTAAGTCATTCGCTGAAATTCTTCCCCTGTGCCCTGTTCTCAAATCAAATTAGAGGGACTTTGCATAGACTTTCTAACAAGCATTTCAGTAGATCTACATTTAATAGACCTGAGTGTAGAGCCATCTTTAATTTTTGACAGGAATGAAAGTCTGTGAGGGACAGAAGTATATTGTAGTTTAACAATAACTGTTCAGCTGACAAAATGACTGTGTTCAGCTGACTTTGTCAAGACTGTAAGTCTATTTCTCATAGCTTTGTTTTTATCTGTTAAATTCATTATGGCATCTAACCTGATTTAGGTCTATACATTTCTTGCCCGTAATTTACATGCTGCTAAACTACATTTGCTTTTGTTAAGGATTAATCTCTTGTCCAAGAGATTTGGCATTTTCCATCTTTTTGTAGTTATTTCTGTTGGTTATGTACATTTGTGTAATGTTTGTCCAAAGTATGAACATAACGTCGATATTAACGGAGTTTCTTTCTGACAGCTTCCACTAGAAAGAGCTGATATTATTACAAAACAGCCTGCAAAACAGGAAGAGACCAGGGATGCATGGTTGTAACACGGGTCAGTTGTAACACCTCCAATTTCTCAAATAAGTAACAAGTTACAAATCATCAAATTCACTTCACACATTCTCAGTTTAGTCCTTATTCCACATGTGAGGAAGTAGAGAGATGAGGCAAACACAGCAGATTTTAGAGGAGACAAACTTTTTATACTTCATTTACTTTTGTGACGGCAGTCCCTGCTTTGTAGTTAAACTCATCAAAGTTAAATTATGTTTATTGTGTGTCTGTGTAGACATTTTTCGTGCAAGTTGTTAGTTCTAATGTCTTGGCTGTTTATGTAGCTTATGTTACAACTAATCGGACTATGGGGTGAATTGTAACACTTCACTCCTCTTGTTTGAAACTAAACCATGCATTTTCTGTTTGTTCTGCAAAGATAACAGCTACGCCATTTAATAGCAAACACTTGTAACTAGTTTGAATCCCATTTTGAACGCACTGACATAAAATAACTCCAAGATACAGACAGAAATGTCAAAAATGTTACAACCACCCCCGGCCTCCCCCTACTTCAAAATAAAGTATAATATTTTGTGTAATTGTATTGTAATAGACTGTAAAATGTAATTTATTCCTGTGATCAAATCTGAATTTTCAGCATCATTACTCCAGTCTTCAGTGTTGCATGATCCTAATATGCTGATTTGCTGCTCAAAAAACATTTATTATGTTTAACATTTATTTATTATGAAAACAGTTGTGCTGCTTCATATTTTTTTTGGAAAACGTAATAAATTTTTTCAAGATTCTTTGACTAATAAAATGTTCAAAAGAACATTTATTTGAAATAGAAATACTTCGTAACATTATAAATGACTTTACTGTTACTTTTAATCAGTTTAATGTATCCTTGCTATTTTATTTTAAATCTTACTGACCCCCTTTTTTTGTATTATCAGATACAGTGCTTTTCTCTTTTCTTCCTCTGGTTTCATATCCTGTTTTATATTCTCCATGTTAGCACAAAACTCTTATTCTGTTTCATTTCCCCTCTATCTTTTTGCTGTAGTTACATTTTTAATGTTTTGTTTTTTTGTTTGTTTGTTTTTTCTGAAGCAACATATCAGAACTATACACTTATTAGCTGAATATTTCTCATTGGTACCTGATTTTAAGGCTGATTGATTTGTAGAAAGTGTGAAGTTGATCTAGATGGCAGTAAAATACATGTGGAAATGCTGAAATGAAGCGGTACGGGGCATATTTTTTTGCTTCTGATTGTTATTATGTTGTCATATTATGTTGCTTCTGAATTCTAACTACGCCATAAAAGAGCTCCAAGATACAGACAGAAATGTCAAAAATGTTACAACCACCCCGGTCTCCCCCTACTTCAAAATAAAGTATAATATTTTGTGTAATGGAGAAGAGAGACGTTAAATTTACTTTAAAATTACTTTTAATTTCTGTTAGTATATTTACTTATTTGACTTAATTTTATATTATTCACTGAAAAAAATGATTCATTGAATTTACAAAAAAAAAATTTAAGGTAAGTGGTTGCAATCAATTTATTTTAGCTACATTTAAATAAACTAATTTAGTTGACTAACTTTCAACTAAATTTATTTAAATGTAGCTAAAATAAATTGTTTGCAACCACTTACCTTAAAAAAATTATCTTTTTTTTCAATGTTCTTATACACATCCGATCTCTTTTTTAGCAATTACTGTATTATTTCATAACAGTTACACGTTTCACAATGAGTCTTCACTGTTTACAGTTTTTTTTTTTTTTTTTTTTTTTTTCAAAAATACCAAATTGATTACATTCCTGAATATGTACTATTCAGATACAGGATATAGATACTAGGCTATATTATTAATATCTTTTTGTATGAAGCGCCACCCGCGAGCGCCTCCGTTCCGTTCGCGCGCCACGTCACAATCACAATCACCTACCGAACTCGCGTGAGTCTTCCACCGCCCACGCGTGACATCTGAAAGAAAGAAAAAATGAAATAAATAAATAAATGAGCAAGGTGCAGTTCTGCCAGGAGCCGTGAGTGTGTGTGCGCGCGTGAATGTGTGTGTGGCGTCTGTCTGAAACATGAACCGCTTTCGTTAGACATCAGGAGGGCGATTCAAAACAGGGGGAATATCACATCAACACCACCATCCTCATCATCTTCATCATCCTTCTGTTCCGCGCGGAAAACCAGCCAAAGTAAATTAGGGTGCTGAAATTATTTGTGCGAGCTGCCTATGAAGGGGAGGAAGGTGTGACACACACACTACAGAGTGTGTGTTGTGCTTGCATTAGTGTTAATGCTCTTATTTACTACTCTCTTAATTACCAGCCGTAGAAAACTGGAGCGTACATGTCGTGATCTGAGAAAAGCATCGGGTTATTCTTATGGATTAACATATGATCTGAACTCAACCCAGCTAGGTCAAGTGAGTATATAGATGTCTGTATAGTGCACTAGATGTCTGTATATTGTGTGTGATGTCTATTGCATGCACTTTTCTGTTATTGGATTTAAATAAACATCTTTTCTGTCTATGTATCATATGTTTCCAGTGTTTAATGGTTGAGTTCTGGTAAACTAGGGCAAGAATTTCTTTCACAACATTCAACAAGTATTGTTTTGTGCTGCTTTAATGCTGGTGCGTTCATGGTGACATTGATTCTTACACCAGCGTTCATGTGGAATAACACAAGCAGCATTTGTGCACGATGTCAGGTGTGTGAAATGAAAGGCAGAACACGCTACATACATGTCCACATGTTTTGCACGGTCTGTTTGAGCGTCTATCCACACATGGCCAGATTTATGCGGATTCGAAGGTGGAATATGTCGGCTCGGGATAATTTTCACCTATTGGCCCTAGTGTAAGGCAGTCACCATGGATAACTAGTGTCTTCTCTTTCCTGCAGGGATGAGTAATCAGGGAGAGACGGAGACAGAGAGAGAGAGAAACAGACAAACAGAGCAGTGCTTGTGTGAACTCGTGAAATAAAAGCATGGAAGAAGCCTGAAATGGAAGGCTTCAGGTTTTATTTATATACGCCATCAATAATTAAAGAGCCGTCCATGGATGTTGAACTCGGTGACCAGTGATCTGGTATGATTGCTGTAGACATCGAGAAGCCGGTTGATAATTGAAAGATCTAACACATGCTTTGTTGATTTAAATTCATAGCTATATGCAAAATCCATCCTTATTCCTCAAAGTTAGACAAAAGCTTGCTTTTGAATAAAATCCCACATTGAGTTGTTAGATATATTAGGATTTCTGTTAGTTTTAGTAATACTGTGTTGACGTGCTTGACTGAATTAAAATAGGTTAAACATGGCTTGATGTGACTGATGTGTCTTAAGTATTTAAATGTTATTCCCTATTATCTCCCACTTTTATCTGTTCTTTTGTAAATAAACTGCCAAAAGGACACAAAATACTTAGGCTTTCAAGTTTTAGTCTGTTTGGACTATCTTAAGTGAGACTGAATTGTTATGAAGATAAGTAAGGTTTATTTTTTTTAAAGAGTCTCTTATACTCACTAAGGATGCTTTTTTTTTTTAAATCAAACATACAGTAAAATTGTGAAATATTATTACAATTTAAAATGCCTGTTTTCTATTGTAATAGACTGTAAAATGTAATTTATTCCTGTGATCAAATCTGAATTTTCAGCATCATTACTCCAGTCTTTGGTGTCAC
This sequence comes from Tor tambroides, assembly GCA_021397915.2. NCBI lineage: Eukaryota > Metazoa > Chordata > Actinopteri > Cypriniformes > Cyprinidae > Tor > Tor tambroides. Next base: position 28,744 of record JAFVLL020007430.1, read on the forward strand.
ATGATCCTAATATGCTGATTTGCTGCTCAAGAAACATTTATTATGTTTAACATTTATTTATTATGAAAACATATTTTTTTGGAAAAGGTAATAAAATTTTTCAAGATTCTTTGAATAATAAAACGTTCAAAAGAACATTTATTTGAAACAGAAATACTTTGTAACATTATAAATGACTTTACTGTCACTTTTGATTAGTTTAATGCATCCTTGCTATTTTTTTTTTTTTTTTTTTTTTAAATCTTACTGACCCCCCTTTTTTTGTATTATCAGATACAATTCAGTGCTTTTCTCTTTTCTCTGGTTTCATATCCTGTTTTATATTCTTATATTAGCACAAAAATATTTTCTATTTGACTTCCCCTCTATCTTTTTGCTGTAGTTACATTTTTAATGTTTTGTTTTGTTTTTTCTGAAGCAACATATCAGAACTATACACTTATTAGCTGAATATTTCTCATTGGTACCTGATTTTAAGGCTGATTGATTTGTTGAAAGTGTGAAGTTGATCTACTGTAGATGGTAGTAAAATACATGTGGTAATGCTGAAATGAAGCGGTAATGGGCATATTTTTTGCTTTTGATTTTTATGTTGTTGTCATATTATTTTGCTTCTGAATTCTAACTACGACCTTGTTATTGGTAATCTTGAGGTTAATAGTATATTAAATGGAAACCTTTTAAAAGTTGACTGTTGGATTCAGAACATACCCTGATCGAACAAAACCCCAATTGGGTGCTTTTTAGCTAGGTTTTTTTATTTAGAAGCATTTAATCCACATTAAAACTTGGTTGAATATTCTTTATCTCCTAAGTTTGTATTGTAGCATGCTTCCAGTTGTTAAAGAACCTTGTCCCGTACTCAGTTAAACAGCTGTAGTTTCAATATTTCAGTCAGGACAGTTCTTGTGAAGTTATGAAGGGTCTGTTGACTATCACATGATGATGGGTCTGTGTTATTACCGCTAATAGTTTCTCTGTCTCTCTCTCTTTAGACGCTCTTTGCTGTAATTGCTGTTAAACTTGAGAAAGAGCTGAGCTCTCAGACGCAGAGGTGAGGAAGGGGTTAAGCTCGCTGTAAGATGATACACTTCCCTCATTTAGCAACTTTGACCTCTCACTCAATTCATATTTCTCGTAATCCCTTAGATTTCTCAGTTTGACTTTGCAGGCTTAGATTTCTGTTTTATACACAGCGTCTGTTTTCCACTGACGGACAGAGGTATGAAACTTCAAATACTATGGTTGGAGTTGCAGCAACTTTAGTGAATTATTTTTTTAAAAGGGATCAAATTTTAATTTAAAACATTTTAAATTTAAATTAGTAGAAAAAATGTGAACACTTGTACATTTTTTTAAGGTTACATATTATTTAGGATTATTATTTCTCTCCCAATCACATAAAATATTTAATTTAAATTATTGTAATTATTGTAAAGTTTTTTTATTATTATTTTACATTTTAATTTTTGTTACTTTGTATTTTTATGATTATTCTTCTTCTCTCAACCACAAAATATTTAAATTCACTTTTTATGATTACCAGAGTATTTTTGTTCTTTTTTTATTATTTTGCATTTAATTCTTTTGCTGTTTTATTTAGGATTATTATTCCTCTATCAACCGTATAAAATATTTAAATTCACTTTTTATGATTACCAGAGCATATTTAGATTTTTTTTTTTTTTTTTTTTTTTTTTTTTTTATTATTTTACATTTAATTTTTTTTGTTGCTACTTTGTGTTGATTTAGGATTATTAATTCTTTTTCAACCACATAAAATCTTTTAATTAACTTTCTATGATTACCAAAGCATATTAGATATTTTTGCTTTTTATAAATGATTTTACATTTAATTTTTGCTATTTTGTGTTGTGTTGTATTTTTTTTTAAGGATTACTATTCTTCTCTCAACCACACAAAATGTTTAAATTTTTTATGTTTACTATAATTAGATTTTTTCCCTTTTTGATTATTTTAAAATGTATTCTATTGATAATTCATACAAAGTTTATATCTTACTAACAATTCTTGCATTGCAGAATAGAATTGTCTTGGTTTCCTAGGAATTAAATATGTAATTCTGTTCCTTCTTGGATATTCCATTATTATTCCATTTTAGATATTTTTCTGCATTCTTTTGTTATTTTCCATTTGACCCTTTCCTGGCCAGAGGCCTTTTATTTTCTTAGTCCTGTATTTTAAAAGCATTATTTCTAGTCCAGTATCTGTAATATCTCACACACAGGTTAACATGCAGCACACGTTTCCAAAAAGAGGAAGGCTCTCCGCTGGCAGCCAATGGCGCAGTAGCGCGCTCTTTTGTTTGGAGTATAATGGGCTGCTATTTGTGCTCACAGGTAGCTCAGAATGATAGTTTGCCCTTAAGGAAGGAAACGCTTTTCTACACAGCTGCTGAAGCAGACAATATGGAGTCTGCTTTCCACTGCAGTCTGTAGCGCTGAATGAAAATGTGAGACGCACACACACACAATCACAGAGTCTGAGATGTGTTCACAGCTGCAGGAATAGACACAGCTCCAGTGCATCACGTGATGCTCCTGTCTATCCGAGAGGATTTTTATGATGTGAATGCGTTTCTTTTTGGGTTTTATTGCTGAAGTATTTTGGTATCAATAAATACCCCGTGCATGCAAGAGATAAGACCTCTAGCTGGAAGGAAAAAGATCCTTTTATTGCCCTCCCTCTCTCTCTCTCTGTCTGCCCATTCATGCTATATTTCTTTCTGCATCAGTGGATCTGATGTTTTGACCTTTGAAGGAGGGAGAGAGCGAGAGGAAGACGTGGGCCGGCGTGTGTTTTTGGTGAATGTCTCGATAGAATGGTTGAAATTGTTGGCGCACAGATCAAATGTGTTTGGAGAGGAACGCGTGCGGTGTGAGGCGCGGGACAGTGTGTGTGTGTGTGTGTGTGTGTGTGTGTGTGTGTGTCACTGCAAAGGGGAGGCGACTGCAGCACTCTGCATCGCTGCACTTCCCCTCATGGCCTGACGGGGCTCTACTGCACCAGACAGAGACATGAGAGCGGCTGCCAGGCTTTTAGAGATGGGGAAGAGATCAGGAACTGTGGTGGTGGGATACATATCATGCAAACTTGTATTCGCATTTATCTCTTTTTCTATTCTCTCTTTTTTATGACCTCTGCTTTTTTGTCCTTCATGTATCCTTTTGACAAAGGAAAACATCTTAAACCAGCCTAAACTGATTTGTTGGTCTCCCCGCCTTGTCTGGCTCATCTTTTGGATGGTTTTAACAAGGTTTTGGACACCTTTTAGCTGGTTAGGCTTGGGAAACCAAATGAAACCAGCTAAGACCAGCTGCTTTAAAGGGATAGTCCACTCAAAAATAAATGTTCTTTAATAATTTACTCACCCTTATGTCATTCCAAACCTGTATGACTGTCTTTTTTTCTGTGGAATTTTAAAGAATATATGTTGGTAATCAAACAGTTTCAGTTTCTATTGTTTTCCATTGTATGGACAAAAAAACAATGGAAGTCAATGGAAACTGAAACTGTTTGGTTACCAACATTCTTAAAAATATCATCTTTTATGAAATTCATACAGGTATATTTTTTTTAAAGGCTTATTTTCATTTCTCAGGTTCAATATTTTATTTTCATTTTTATGTTTTAAATTAAATAATTCTAGCTTTACATTTTGATTGGAACACCTGTGTGCTAATTAACTGTAATACTTAAAATATAAAAACTTTAACTGTAAAAAAAAAAAAAAAAAAATTATTTTAGCAACTTGCCAAAGCAACATTTCTCATTTCACTTCAGTTTGTTGAAGAACTAAAATAACTAAAACTAAAACATAATAAAACCTATATATCCATCATTATAAATCAATGTAGAATGAAACAAACGTAAAGAAAACATATAGACATATAAAAAAACAATAAAATAAAAAATAATAATAAACTATAAAATGACTGAAACTTTAACTAAAATTAAAATGAAAACAGAAAATATTAAAATAAAATCTAATTCAAAAATAGTATACCAGTGATACTAAAATAAAACTCATTCTGATTATTTTGACTATTTAATGAAAAAATTGTATTTTTATCATATGTGACCCTGGAGCACAAAAGCAGTCTTAAGTCGCTGGGGTATATTTGTAACAATAGCCAAAAATATGGGTCAAAATTATTGATTTTTCTTTTATGCCAAAAATCATTAGGATATTAAGAAAAGATCATGTTCCATGAAGATATTTTGTAAATTTCCTACTGTAAATATATCAAAACTTAATTTTTGATTAGTAATATTCATTGCTAAGAACTTCATTTGGACAACTTTAAAGGTGATTTTCTCAGTATTTTGATTTTTTTGCACCCTCAGATTCCAGATTTTCAAATAGCTGTATCTCGGCCAAATACTGTCCAGTCCTAACAAACAATACATCAATGGAAAGCTTATTTATGAAAGTAGTCACCAGCTAGGCAACTAGTTATGAAATAGCTGGGGACTACTTTCAGGCGCTGCGTAATATCATTGCGCCTGCTGCACCCATGGTACGGCAGCAAAGTTTCTTGATTATTACGCCGGAATGAGAGTATAGTTCCCAGCCATATCGGCCTAGAAAATCTCAACTTTTCATTTTCCGTCAGTCTTAGTACACGATGTAAGTGTCAAGTTTTAAATATGAAAAATATCGAAACTCTTTGGTCATTTTGACCAAATGAAACAGAGCAGGATTTACAAGCCTGTTTCTCTCTCACTGATTGGACTGTTTTTGAAGCTGTTGCCACCGATCTGGACGAGCTCACAGAGACTGTAACATCTTATATCAGTTTCTGTGAGGACATGTGCATTCCTACCAGGACTCATTTAACCTACAACAATGACAAACCATGGTTCACTGCAAAACTCAGACAGCTCCGTCAGGCCAAGAACACAGAAAGGGGGATAAAGTCTTGTACAAACAGGCCAAATACACACTGGAAAGAATCAGAGTGGCAAAGAGAAATTATTCCGACAAGCTAAGGAACAAATTCTCTTCCAGCGATCCTGCTTCAGTGTGGAAAGGTATGAAAGACATCACCAATTACAAGACACCATCCCCCAGCACTCTGGAGAATCAAGAACTGGCAGACGATTTGAACGAGTTTTATTGCCGTTTTGAAAAATCACACGGCCTGAACACACTCTCCACACAACCATTAAAACCTCCAGCAACCCCCTCTCCCCCACACCTACAATTCAGATTCAAATCAGCGAAGATGTGCGCCAGGTCTTCAGAAAGAGAACAAAGAAGGAAAAGCACCAGGCCCAGGCGGTGTGTCACCAACCTGCCTAAAAATCTGTGCTGACCAGCTGGCTCCCATCTTCACGATCTTCAACAGATCACTGGGCTATGCGAAGTCCGCATGCTTCGGCAGCCACCATGTCCACCCCATCCCAAAGAAACCAAAATTACTGGACTTAATGACTACAGACCTGTGGCTCTAACGTCTGTAGCCATGAAATCGTCGAAAAACTGGTTTCGGCTTATCTGAAGGACATCACTGGACCCTTACTGGACCCCCTACAGTTTGCCCACAGAACAAGTAAGGTCTGTGGAGGATGCAGTCAATATGGGACTGCACTTCATCCTGAAGCATCTGGACAGACCAGGGACTTATGTGAGGATCCTGTTTGTGGACTTCAGCTCCGCTTTTAACACCATCATCCCGGACACCCTTCAGAATAAACTAACTCAGCTCTCCGTCCCCACATCTGTCTGTCAGTGGATCAACAGCTTCCTGACAGACAGGCAGCAGTCAGTAAAGCTTGGTAAATACATCAGCACCCGCCTGTAGCACTGGAGCTCCTCAGGGCTGCGTTCTCTCCCCACTGCTCTTCTCCCTCTACACCAATGACTGCACATCTAAAGACCCCTCTGTCAAGCTCCTGAAGTTTGCAGATGACACCACACTGATCGGCCTCATTCAGGATGGTGACGAGTCTGCTTACAGACAGGAGGTTAAGGAGCTGGCTGTATGGTGCAGTCTTAACAACCTGGAGCTGAACACGCTCAAAACTCTGGAGATGATCGTGGACTTCAGGAGAAACCCCCCTGCTCTCCCCCCACTCACCATCATGAACAGCACTGTGACTGCAGTGGAGTCATTCAGATTCCTGGGCACCACCATCTCTCAGGACCTGAAGTGGGACAATCACATTGACTCTGCTGGGCCTTTCTCACAATAGAAGTTGTACTTCCTTCGCCAGCTGAGTAAGTTCAACCTGCCACAGGAGCTGCTGAAACAGTTCTACTCTGCCATCATTGAATCCATCCTCTGCACTTCAATAACTGTCTGGTTCAGCTCAGCTACCAAATCTGACCTCAGAAGACTACGGAGGGTAGTCCGGACTGCTGAGCGAATCATTGGTACAACCCTCCCTACTCTCCAAGAACTGTACTCATCCAGAGTGAGCAAAAGGGCTGGCAAAATTACTCTGGACCCCTCACATCCAGCAAACTCCCTCTTTGAACTGTTACCGTCTGGTCGACGATACAGAGCTCTGAGCACCAGAACGACCAGACATAGGAACAATTTCTTCCCTCAGGCAATCCATCTCATGAACACCTGACAATAAAACGCGGAACATACAACTCTGTTATTTATTTACCACACTTCCTTTTTTTTTTTTTAAAGATTTGGACATATCAGACCTGTACACACATTTGTCTAATATATCTGCACATATTTGCACATATTTGCACATATCAGACCTGTACATACATATTTGTCTATATTATATATTGTTTTTTGCTGTTTTGTACATTGCCTATTTGTATATTTGTTTACTATTCTTTTATTATCTGTGTCCTGTCCTGTTGATGTCTCTCTGTTGCACTGTAGAGCTTCTGTCACTATAACAAATTCCTCGTATGTGTAAACATACTTGGCCAATAAAGCTCATTCTCATTCTCTCTCATTCTCATTTTTGAGCGAGATGCTAACGGTCTAATCAGATTCAATGATCTATGCTAAGCTACACTAGAAGTGCTACCGCCAGACCCGGAGATCGGCTGAATGGATTCGAAAACGGTAAAACTCAACTGTTTAACTCTTGGGGAGTTGAGCCTACTTTCAAAAAAAGTGGAGTGTTCCTTTAAGTGATGCTATTTCATTTACTATTTTATAAAAAAAATAGTACCTAGGGATGTAACGATTAACCGCGAACCGGTTGAAAATCGATTCACATATGTGACGATTCAAATCGGTTGAGATGCTAAACAAATCGCGATTCAATTAGAAGTAGGAGTTTATATGAATGTTTGTCTGAGGGGAACTTACTGTCTTTAGAAAAGTTTAGATGGTATTTTTTCTTTCATCTTGGCTCTGTATAATGCATATTAAAGTTCATAAGTGCAGCGCTGCTTTGTTTTCAGCGGAAACCAAGGAAACGCTTAAAGCGCCACCTGCTGGCAGAGAGGGAATCTGCGTCTCATTCAGCTCCTCTGCTGCTTGTTTCATGCAGATATTTTTTTATCTGTACAGTAGTTTGACAAAACTGAAGTCTGTCAGACCATTCTGTTTTTGCTTCAAATTTCAAAATTATACAATCTTATTTAGATTAAAAACTGCTCATGCTGCATGTATGCAGCATCTTTGTTTGGATCATGATTAAAATGCAGTGGTTGCCTCTAATTTTAAATGGAAAGAGCACAGACAAAGCCTTATTTTGTTTATATGAAGAGATTTCTTTTATTTGTGTTATTTATTTGATTTGGAGCTTGTTTTAAAATTTCAGTTTAGTTTTGTTATTTACATTAACATTATATGTACATTTGTTATTTAGCAGACGCTTTTATCCAAAACGACTTACAAATGAGGAGAATAGAAGCAATCAAAACCAATAAAAGAGCAATAATATGAAAGTCCATTATTATAGTGTTATATTTCAATTTCACAAAGAAATGTGCAGCATTTTGTCCAAGCAATAATAAAAGGACTCATTTAATTTATAATTTGTCTTAAATCTCATTTTGTAAAAAAACTAAATTAAAAAAATCGTGAATCGAATCGTGAAATCAAAATCATGAATCGAATTGTGAGTTGAGTGAATCGTTACATCCCTACAGTTCACTGCACAGTATTCAACTTCAATCTGCATCTGACATGCCCCCTCTCTGCCATTGGTCAGAAACTGATAGCTCCACCCCCAAACTCGCTCCATTGGCTGAGTCAGCGTTGCTGTGTCAGGCTGGCTGTGAAGCTCAAATAAACAGAGCAAAAGCAGTGCAATTTCACAATGTTTTTGTAGGGAAATCAACCTATAAATGATTCCCTAATAGCTGTCTTTGCATATTAGGTTGGAGAGAAAAACATTTTAACATTAAAATCACCTGTGAGGCTTCAGGTTTTAAGCTAAGAACACCTATTTCTCATGATAAAATCACTGTAACGCATGACGTCTGGCTTGATTTCATCTTCACATCTCCTGCTTTATCCACTTCATTTGCTTGTGTTCCTCTTTTCCAGCCCCCTTCCCATCTCTTGCTCTTTCATGAACAGGCTTTCCATTTTTTTTGCCAAGTACAGGAACGTAAGTCACTCACTCTCTCCAGTCTTTTAAATTCTCTCTCTCTCTCTCTCTCTCTCTCTCTCTCTCGTCCCCTCCCCCTCTCTCTTCTGCTGGTCTCTTCTGATCTGTTCTGCTCTCCCTCCCTCCCTCCCTCCCCCTCTTGCTGCAGTGTTACTGCTAATGTATATTAGCGTCACTGCAGTCCTCCACTGCTCACCCCTCTCGTTCTCTCCTTTTACCCTCTCTCTCTCCCTCTCCCTCTCCTTCAGCTTCCATTTCCTGTTCAGTGCTAACAGCATTTTTACTTCTCAGTGTGTTGTCTTGTTTTGTGCAGGTTTTGTGTGACATGAGACACACACACACACACACACACACACACACGCGGGGTAATTATACCTCATCTCCCTCACCCTGTGTGTCAGGATTTCTCACACTGCTCACATGCTCTCTAAACCCTGCTTTTTCTTGCCTATCTGCTCTTTTTCTGGTTGTCTTTCTCACCTTCTCTTTGTGACCCCTCCCCTTCCAAAAAACTGAAATAAATAAATAAATGCAGTAAAACGTCACCACTGCTGCTGAGCTCAGTTCTGGTACCTGCTTTACAAACACACACATACACACACACGGCACAGTAAAATATTAACCCTCTCAGTTCTTCTGCACTTCTTTTTTTTTTTTTACTTTTGCATTTTTTATTTAGTCATGCACATATATATTCCTCAACATTTAATCAATATTTTCTTAATTATTTTTAAAATGTTCCTAATATTATTCACTAAAACCACCAAATCACACTGAAAAAAAAATGGTGTAGAGACAATTTTCACTCTAAATTACACAAATAATTGCAAAGAATTGGCAAGTGACACATTGAATTAAATATGAAATTTTAAAGTAGAAAGACCAAAAGTGTTTTCTTCAAAAATCTTTGTTGTATTTACAACTTAATTGCATAATTGTTTCTATAAAGTCAGATTCAGATGAAAATCAGATTTTTTTTATTCATATTTTGAAAATACTTTACTGCACCTGATCCTTATGTTTTCTCAAGCCTTAAATCATTCAACATCATCTTTTCTTTTTGTTTATTAAGTTTCAGTTACGCTTTCTCCTCTGAGCGCTGCAGTGCTGCTGCTGACATCAGCTCAGTTCAAACTTCTGAGTCTGCATTTATTTTTTCTTCAATAACAGCTCTTTTTTACTTCCTTTTTTTGCTCAAATATCCTTCCCCTCAACATTTATGGCAGTTTTTCTCCCTTTTCCTCCATCTGCACATTCACTTATCTCACTTTTTTAATTGTTTCCTTTCATAATCCCTCTTCTGGGATCATTTAAGTATCACATTATTTCATTAACATGCACTCTGAGTCACATTTATGCACTTGAACAATCTTAAACTCACTATTTTTATGGTGCATTACATGCATTAATCTGAAAGCTCTATGGCTATGCAACAACGTCAGCTTTATTCTGTTTTATGCTTCCTAGTACAAGTGCAATATTTTAACTTCAGACTCCCTTTTGGATACCATGTAGTTATAAGTGTGTAAACTTTATAACTAGTTAGATAAGAAATGATTTTTCAAAGTTGTAAATAAAGATAACTTTTTCTGCTTTCAGATTTCAAGAATAATGTATCACTTGCCATTTGTTTGTAATTGTGAAATTTACTAGCAATTTCTGAGTAAAAAATGTTTCTACACATTTTTTTTTTCAGTGTAGTGTGCATACCTTCATGCACTTACCACTATTACTATATTAAGCATGATAAGCTTACCAAAACAGTATATTGTAACCTAATATAACCAGCACAACTAGTCTACAACTAGTTTTCCATTGCAGTCTTTGCATACAGTTGCTTTAAGAAGTGAATAAAGTCTTACCTTCAGTATTTCCATCCTCTTTCTGGACTTTCTTTCTATCCTCCGCTGTCTAAATGCAGTTCTGAAAGAGTTGACTAACTTTCACCAAGCTGCCTAAAAAAGAATTAGAATGGACAGAAAGTGACAGAAAATGGAGGAAATGAGTTTCAAGCTGGAAAAAAGTGTTAAAACAGGCAAAATGGATAAAAAGACTGATGGAAGAGGAATAAAGTGCTTGTGAAATGAAATGAAGAGGGAATCAGCTGAAAGGCGGTGATGTACAGTATAGTGGAAAAAGAGAAAAGTAAGTAATGCTGGGCTCCAGAGTCGCTCTCAGTGAATTGTGTTTCCTTAATGCGG
>JAFVLL020007432.1:0-57225 GCA_021397915.2 Tor tambroides
TGGTGTGTGTGTGTGTGTGTGTGTGTGTGTGTGTGTGTGTGTGTGTGTGTGTGTGTGTGTGTGTGTGTGTGTGTGTGTTTAAACCTGTCTGTCAGCTCTTTCAGTTCCGCTGGAGCTCCGTTAAACAGGGTTTTCCACCTTTATAGCAATGTTTGAATCCAGGATAAAAAATAAACAGAACTGCAGAGAATATGAATGAATGTACTTGTATCCAGCAGAGTGCCTTCAATATCAACATAATTTTAATATCAAATAGACAATGCTCTAAATACAGTGTACTAAATGGACATCTTCTGTGGCGCATATCATAGCATGACCTTTAGAATCAGTGTTATTTTAGTAATATTTATAAAAATTCTTGCTTTATAGTTGTTTTTTTTAAAGATTTGTAGTTAGCTTTTATTTTTACATCAGTTTTCAGTTTTAGTTATTTTTAGTCATTTTCTTGTTTTTGTCATTTTTCTTAGCTTCTTAATTGTAAATAGTTTTAATTTCTTTTTATTTCAGTTTTAGGTTTAGCGTTTCAACTTAAACTTACTTCAACTTCAAATTATTTCAGTTAGCTGCCAAGGCAACATTTCAAATGAACAGTTTCATAAAATAACAGCTTTATTTAATAATATTGCTGCTTAAAATAAGCTAGTTTTACAGTATTGGAGTGGTATGTCATAGTGGCTAAAGATTTGAATTGGTGAATGAAAGGTTGTAGGTTCAAACGTGATACATGAGCTTTCACTGTTGTGCCCTCGAGCAAGTCATCTAAACCTATGTCCAGGGGGATTGTCTTTAAACATACAATAAGTCACTTTGGGTCATGGCTGCTAACTGACTACTTACCTATTAGTGGTCCAAGCAGGTATTTGAACTGACATTCTTATTATTAAGTCAATTTAGTTTAAGGTAGTCAAATTCTACCAATAGGGGGCGCTATAACAGAAAAGCTGATAGCTCTGCGACTGTTTGATTGAGAAACGTAAAATTTAGTCTGGTGTTTCTTTGCTACAAATTCTAACATATTCTAACTAAAATCTCAACAATTTCTGGATGAATCAGCTAACAGCCAACTAAAATTCAGAATTCAATTATTTCAATAGTAAACTGAATCTGTATGAAATTTGGAACTCATATGCAGATAGCCTTAATGAGGCTATGTACCAAATTTTATGACAATTGACCCTTCGCAAAAACCCGCCCTCTTTAGTTACAGTTGCTACGTCTGACAAGCCATGCCACTCTCACATTAACACATCATGTTCTCATGCAGTGAAAAATACATTGCGGAGCAAAGAGGACACTGATAACACGGACAGAGCAGGTCACTTCTGGTATGAAACAAGGTCTCAGCTTTCAAATTTTGTAATTTTTAAGAAATTCAAACAATAAATACCCTTTTTTGGCACTTTAACATGTCATGACAGATCGCTGTAGCACCTGTTTTTTATTTCAACCGTGGAAAAATGTCAATACACACAATTTTTCAAGCTTAAGTCCTCCGAAGATAATCTACTCCTGTCTAATCTCCTGTCTGATTTGTTTGTCGAACAAAATGGAGGATTCGGCATTATGACTGGTCAGATCGCCTGTCAATCAAGCTCTTTGCGAAGGGTCAATTGGCCACAAGTTGGCGCAATAATGGGCAAGTTTACACATAAATTATAACAGAGATTAGTATTAAAATTCCTGTTCTGTCTGTCAGTCATTTTGAATTTTACGAAAAAACCTATTTTTTTTATTATTTGTCCCCAGTCATTGGTTTGATTCACATAAAATGTGATGTGTATCATCTAGAGTGCATCCTGAAGAAATGTTCAATAACCCTACAGTGCACTTCTAGTACTGTGTATTTTAACACAGCCTTACTAAAGGACACCACCTGGCAACCTTCTGTCAGCCTAATAACCCAAGAGAAACACACAGCTGAATGACTGAAGAAGAAAACTAGAGCATTAGGTCCTACAGTAAATCTGAACGAACCCAAGCAGCTTCATTTAAATTGAAACAACATGGCTCCTCGCCTTCATTAGCAAAGCAGAGTCTGTCCTTCTAGAATCATTTTCCTTTTCTGCGATGGGAAAAAATGGAAGGGTTCACCTCTGAACGGATTATGATGGTTGTTCAAACATGGTGAGGCACAGTTTGCTTTTTTAGGAGGACATGGAGCAGTTAACCCAACTGAAGGAGCAGTCCGACAACACATAGTTGAAAGCGGTTGACTTTGGTTTGGGTTAGCGTCTCATATGAGCATGTGTTTGGCCGACAGCTGCTTACATGTAAAAATCTGAAGAATATGCCATCCCATTCCACACTGTTCCATCCTCACATGCCTGGGAATATGTCTTATGAATATCTCAAAGTGTGCTCTGTCACATGACAGAACAATCACAGACACAAACAGACTCCTATATACACAACAGTCCTAGACATTCCCAAACTATATCCTATAATCTAGGTGCTTAAAGCAAAACCACACCAACCAATCAGTTTAACACACACACAAACATACACAGTCACCCCAAGGGCTTTTATAACCCCTTATCTGGTGCCTTTACTTTCTAATTAGTGTATCTGACCTCCCACAACTATCTCTATGATTAAAGTTTCAGACAAGTAAGACACATTCTCAGAAAAGTTTTTTAAGACCCAATATTTTTCCCTGAAACTGACCTTTTACAAGAGCATTTTTTTCCAAACCTTGTAAAGACACATACAAAATAATTACTTAATATTTATAAAACACCTAATATAACATAAAATATTCTAATATATATAATACATTTAATATACTACTTAAAAAATCATATTAAAAATATATCAAATGTTAAAATATAATGCTAAACAATATCATGTAATTAATGTATTTTTGTCCATTTTGGGCTTTTTTTGGGACTTTCAGTGGCATTTTTGCTCAACACCGGTCATTTCTAACACTGGTGATAAATAAATATAAAAGTCTTTCAAAAGCACTTTAACATGTATAGATTACGCTATATGTCTCTCTTTTTCTCCACACACACACACACACACATACATAAAAACAGCTTACCCTGCAGGTCTGTGAGGGTCCCGGCAGTGCTCTGCTGGCATTGGTGCCATTTGTGCTTTCAGTAGTGTCATTTTGGAGGTTTGAAACATTTATTTGTGGTGCATCCCCATGTAAAACCGCCACCCAGATACAGCGAGGTTCTGGAGAGCTGCAATCCACCCCTACCGCATCCTGAAAACACCATTCCTTACCCCCCACACGCGGGCACACAGCAGGCATCGCCAACGGCACCTGACCCGCTGACCACATCACACATCAACACACACGGGAATGTGCAGGGGCTCACAAAAGGACAAGTCGCAATCACAAAGGAACCATTAAGACCTTTTGATGTGACACACAAAAAAAAAAAGAATCTGATAACCAGAAATAGGGAAAAGTTAAAAACTACGAGTCAGCTTAAAGATGTGACCGTTCTCTCCCAAAGAGAGGAGAAATTCCAGATGTGGTTTCTGTTGAACATGCCCAAATCTCCTCATATTTCATTAATCCATGCTGGTGTAACTTCTTAAAGGATTCCGGAGTTAAACTGATAGTTCCATATCACACCGATGAACTCCACACCTCCCATGCTCACGCACACGCACACAGACGAGTGTTACGACCACAGAGGCATATCCAGAGATGAGAGTGATCCAGGATGTGGCCACATACCCCTGTCTGGCAGACCCAGAAATGTGTGTGTGTGTGTGTGTGTGTGTGTGGCGAGCACGTGGCAGTGCTGGCAAGATGTAGATCCAGGGAAGCCGGCTGCAGGATGGAAAAAATAATTAAATCCAAGTTTTTATGCATCAGTTTTCCTCCTCTTTCTTTGCTTCAGTCTTTTTTTCTTTCTTCTATTCCTTCACTTTCTAAACCATTCAGCTCATTCAGTCTTTCTCTCCCCACTCTGTCATCTCTTGACAAACTCTAAACTCTGGCTCTCTGTCACTATGAGTGGGCCGGTCCTCCTGCTTTTCTTTTGCTCTCTCTCTCTCTTTCTCTCTCTCTCTCTCTCTCATTCATTCAGGTGTCTTTCCCTTTATCTCTTCTTCCTGCCTGTATCTAATTGCTGCTTACCAGTTATTCTTTATCTCACTTGCATACTCTCATATGCCTATTTCTACTCTTTTCAAATGACCCACAAAATCAAAACCAGAGTTTTGTTGCTTTCAGTCCATGTCTGTTACCTTTGAGGTCATGCTCAAGCCAGTTTACACCAAATAATCACTTTTGACACATTTATGTTTTTGACACTAAATTTACATTCTTTTTCTTCCGGAACACTCACTATAAATACTGATGACTCATCCTGCACTGCACAGAATTCCATCCAATCAGATGCTCCCTAGAATGAGAATGCCCCGCCCTCTAATAAAAACTGCAACTCATTTTCAGCAATCATTTTTTAACCCTTCGAAACTTTTTTTTAATTGACAAGGTGACTTTTTTATTGACTTAGACTTATCTAATCCTCTTTGTTTAGTTTTGTTTTTTCAAATTACATTTCTAAAATAGTCACCAAGTTTAAAAGAAATCAGCCAAAAATGACCAAAAAGTTTACAAGGGTTAAAAAAATCCCTTCAATATGTAATTAAGCTTACTCAAACCAAAACTGTAGGCTAAGGCTTCATTTTCTTTTTGCTATCTCTATCCCTCTGGCTCCTTCTCTTTCTTTATCACTGTCATCTCTACAGTCTCTTCCATCAGCCCTCATTACCGTCTGCTGCAGAGAAACTTTTGCCTTTTGCCCCTCAGAGCTCTCCGATTTCTGCATTATCTAATCTTTCCATTTCATTTTCATCTTTTTCACTCAATCCTTTGTTCCATCAAGCAAAAGACATGAAAAGAAAAAGTCTGAAGCCATCAGACAGTACTAAAAAAGTCCATGTAGTCCAACAACATGTTGTGGCTCTGCTGAAACCTGCCGGAGCCCCCAGCAGCTCTGAAAGACCATTCGACTGTGTGCGAAACAGGAATCAACAGAGCAATGCAAACCCCCCCCCCCCCGCTCTCTAAAAGTCCCCTCAGAGAAAGAGCAAAATAATGGCTCCGCTGGCAAACACAATGAGCCAAAAAAGTCTAAAAAGGACAGAAAAACAGTGCATATTGCTTCTAACTTAAAAAAAGCACAAATGGAGGAATGACCACTATGAGAAAGAAAAACCAAAAGACTGAGAGAAAAACCCAGAATGGCAGACAAAAACACAGGGTGCCAGGCACCTCACTGCAGCTGCTCTCTGAGGCCAGACTAAAACAGCTGCTATAAAACAACACAAACACACACACAATTACACCAACACAACACAAGACATGCACAGTAACATAGTCTATCAGGTCACATATTGACACTAACACACACACATCCGTGGAAAATCTCACCCAACAGGCAGGTCTCTGGTGTGTGTGTGAGAGAGGCCGGCAGCTGGCCATCGATGAGACATTTCCTTCTCATTCAACTCCACAAAACACACACACACACACACACCTGAGATCCGTTACAAATGAGGATGGACTGGTTTCACCTGCCACACTGTTAGACATGTACCAGCACGACAACGTACAGCCAGAACATGTACACACCAATACATGCAGCAAAACACACACACGGTTTATCATGCCAGGTGAAGCTGTCATGAATAGACTGAAGATTAAGTCATTCTGAATCATATAAATGCCTCATATTTTATGTTTACACACAAAAGATACTTATGACCTTAAATATCCTTTTGTGTTATTATGACAGCATGCATGGAAAGCTTTAATGGAGGAAATACACACACACACACACACACACACACACACACGCCTGAGGTGTGCTGGAGATGAAGACACATAAGCTCTAGTAATTAAATATGAATATCAAGACTTCCTGCAATCTAATCTGAAGCTCATCCTCCTTTTCCTCAACGCTGTATGAACTAAACAGAACAATAACTATAAGAAGCAAAAAAGAGAAAGATCTCAGTCTCAGATTTGCCAAGACACAAAAGTCTGTGATTTTAAAGTCAATATGAACTTACTCTGCCTAAATTTTTCCCATAAGAATTTATGAGCTATGCAATCCACATTAATTTGTATGTCAACAATTCCAGAAGAAAAATTTTATTGCTCTGTGGTTAGTCTTTTTAAAGCCAAGAAAACAAAAGCAAAATAAAAACGTAATAGAGAAAATGCATCATCTTTGTCGCAAATAATTTTCTTAACCTTCTGATGGTCTTTAGTTACTTTAGACAGATTTTTTGTTCTTTTACTTCAACAAAATGCCATGTACCTGCTATATAAACACACACAAAAAATCATGGCCATGATTAGAAAAGACTAAACGTAAAAAAATAAAAAAATAAAATTAATTTACAAAAATTCACGTTAGTGATAAAGTTCCATAGGAAATGAATGGGAAATACAAAAACATAAAAATACATAGCAACAATCTATAGATCATGTCTATTTATAAACACTCAGCTAGGGAATGCAGTATTCTAGTGCTTACATCATGGTATTACATATTATTTTCTTTATTTCTCCCACCAGATAGCAGTAACCAATCTGCCTTCCATGCACTTTTAAAAATCCTTATGTATCAGTGGTGTGCAGTGGTGTTTTAAAATGAGGAGGCACCTAGCAGGATTTTCTGCTATTTATATTACTTATTGCAAATAGTGGCAATTATCTGCACCTCAGTATGCAATAATAACATATTGAGTGTAAATTATAATTTTAATTCAAATTATTAAATGGATGTCACCATATTGGGACAATAAATCCCTCCCTACACCTACCCTAACCCTACCCGATATTTTAAGTTCAACTTTTAGATTATTTCCTTCATTATTATTGAAAATACATGCCTTTCCAATGTGATATCTGATTTGAAAAGGTAGGAAAATAAGTTCGGCAAAGTGGGCGGAGTTAGTGTAAATAACCTCTGCCAACAAGGCGCCCTATTAGCACTTGTAAATAGACACTCTGTTTTTTATTTGTGAACTGATTTTCAGCTGTTCTTTTTAACTGTCAACTTATTTTCGGGTCATCTTCATAAAAGCCCTGTCACAAGCACTGTCGCAGGCACAAAGATGCTTTCATTTCATCAAGCTGAATGCTCACTAAAAACTGACAGTCATCACGTTTTCAAGCC
Source organism: Tor tambroides (assembly GCA_021397915.2). Classification (NCBI taxonomy): domain Eukaryota; kingdom Metazoa; phylum Chordata; class Actinopteri; order Cypriniformes; family Cyprinidae; genus Tor; species Tor tambroides. The sequence continues at coordinate 7,161 of JAFVLL020007432.1, forward strand.
ATTTCATGTTTCATTTTGACGTGACACAAAGCAGTGATATCTAAGCGGGAGAGTTGCTTACTTTATAATTAGTCAATAACGCCATCATTTTCTTCATTCAGACCGAGAGCTCGCACGAAAACAAGAGGCGGGATTTATCGCAAGAACCAATCACATCCAATCATAACCGATCATATCCAATTATAGCGCGATGGAGGCATTGCCTCCTCTCACGTGACTTTCCCCCATTCATCTCAATGAGCCTCCAGAAAAGTCATGGCACGCTAAGGGGTCTCTGTAGAAAGTCAATGGACCGAAGGGAGGCAAGCCTCCGCTGTAACTTTACCTGCGGGTATCGCTGTTGGACAGTGTTACTTTATAAAAACAAGTGACTTTGAGACTTTTAATATCATATTTAGTCATTTTTGCGCTGTTTTATTTTTGAAATATCAAAATCTGTAAATTTGTAATATCCAATTTTGAGGAGAGGAGACACTGCCTCCCTTGCAGAGGAAACGGCCCTGGTATATATATATATATTAGGGATGCACGATATTGGGTTTTTGCCGATATCCGATATGCCGATATTTTTTTAACTCATTTTGGCCGATACCGATACCGATATATATTTCCTTTTGTTTGGAAACAACACAAAATCTCTCCTGTGCAGAAATTTTAAGCAAAATATTTTTAATTTAGGTTAGTTTTTAACAAGAACTTGTTAGAATTAAATAAACAATAATGAAGTTTTTTTGACAGCACATTGAAGCTTTGAAAATAACCATATATATAAACTAAATATATCAATCGCTGCATTTTTTTCCCCCCAGAAAGATGCAGTATTAGAGCCCGACTTTTTTACGTCCCCAGAGGGCCGAAGCCACAATTTTCAGGTCAGTTCAGACGCGAATACCGGGCCTCTGGCCTGTTTTAGGGCTTCTCCTTATTTTTATATTTTAGATATCCATCAATTAGTGATGAAAAATTACGCTGCTGGTGGAAACACCACGGGTCCGCTCTGACGGTGTTTAGTGTCCTGCAGCAGCAAAGGAAATGGCCAGCGCAGCTGAAGAGTTCTATGCTCAAATACACGTGCAATAAAGCTTGCCGTAAAGCCCCAGCAAAAAGTAATTACTATGAATGTGTCTGGGGAAATAGTAAGGAGATATTTGAATTATTTACTAAAAACTAGTGTTTTCTGTGTCACTGGTCCGTGCAAAGATGAAGATGATGATGATCCTAACTCGCCGTCTCCTCATTAGACGCGCCTTAGAGAGAAGTGCACCTTCACGGATTATGATTATAATGAAAGAGTTTTTGTTTTCGATTTGATTTATTTCGTTAAGTAGTAATTTAAAGCTTTCTATAGATATATTTATCATGTCTGTGAGGCATATATATTTGCTGACTTTCGGTTCTTTTTGTGAATTCAAGCGCTCCTGTTCAAGACCAGACGGCAAGAAAGCGCATCATTGTTTTCTTTATTTTATTAAGAACGTTTTGTTGATATTGTGAGTGCACACAAATAAAAGTAGACCCTTTACAGTTCCGAATGATGTATTACTCTTACCTTTGAGCAAAAATGACGGCGTAGGCCTATTTTAAGTTGTTTCCATTGAAAAAAAATGCAATTGATTGCGCTGGTGCCTCCATGTAGAGGTCTGCATTCCCGCGACCAGATTTCTTGCGACGTGGGATTAAATTCCCGAATAAAACGCGGCAGCGGTCGGTAACTCTGGTGCAATTTGAACGGGAGCGGGCGGTCTAACAATATCCCGTTCCCGACGTCCTTTCAGAACAGCATATCTGCGCTTTATTTAAGCACCGGTACAGACTGCACTTGGACTGTTATGCACGCGCTGCACGCATGAACCAGTTTATTTGCGGGGTCTGTGCGCAGCATGTGCATAACGAGCCTACCAGTGGTGAATATACGGCCGCAGACAGAACAGGTTGTGAGAATAAAGATGGAGCAAAGTGTGGATGCGCTGTCCTTGAAGAACGTTCAACTCGGTTTTGTTTATATTTTGCTTAGCCTATTTTAAATTTATTTATTTATTTTTCTTCTGCGACACTTTTCCTAGGCTACTGTGTTTACAGCAAGATGTTAAACGAATTTAGTATATTGACAAGACGAATAAAATTATAATAGGCCATTTTTGTACACCCTACATTTTTTTTCCCTCTGCGACACTTGTTCCTATTGTGTTGTAAATGTTAAACGAATTGTATCCTGACAAGACGAATAAAAATAAGGAATACAATTTTTGTACATATTTATATTCTCTGTGACACTTTTTTTCCTACTGTGTTGGCAGCAAAATGTTAAACGAATTTTGTCTTAAGACACAAAATTCGTTTAACATTTTGCTGTCAATAAAAGACTCTTGACAAGATGAATAAAATAACAAATACACTTTTGTGCAGACTACACTTTTATTTGTTAGCCTATCTCTCTTTCTTTTAGTAGAGGAAATTTAAATGTGTGATTCTGGAAACGAGATCTAAATTTAGCGGGAACGGTCGGGAAGAAAATTATTCAAAGTGGAAAGCGGGTGAACAAAGGGTGAATATATCGCGGGAGCGGGTGGGTGCGGGATATAACCTCGCGGGAGCGGGACTTAAAAAACAGTCCCGCGCAGACCTCTACCTCCATGTCCTGCGCTTTAGCTTCCACTCTCCGCACAAACTATTGGATACAGCGCACATTTATCTAGGTTTAACGTTTAAACGTTGTTATATGCTTGAACTGTTTTAGTATATCTTTAGATTTTATTTTAGGCAAGTCGTGATGATTTGAGAAGGCTAAATTGATTAAACATAATGATCAGCCTGCTGGTCTGCCGCTGGCCGCTTGGTCGTTACTTTAAGAAAGAAAAAACTTGTTTAACGAACAATAAATGCTCCAAACATTTTTCTAAATTACCTTAATAATAAAGAAAAAAAAACCCCGAAACGAAACAATCACTTTGCCATTACAAAACTGAACTATTTTAATAGCTCAAACATGAGCAGTTTTGGGAGAAGGGGGGAAAAACGGGCTCGGGTCGGTAACTCTGATAAGCTGTGGGACACGGGCTGGGCTAGGGCCTGAGCATCTCGGGCCAGGGCCTAAAATTGAGGCCCGTGCAGGGCTCTATGCAGTGTTAACCCTAACATTTTATTTTAAGATTTAACATTTGTTGATGGTCCAAAGCAAAAGCGTTGTAAAAGTTATGATTTTTTTTTAGAGCTTATGGTTTGTTTAAAAAATAAAAATATTACACATTGATGAATAAATCAGTATATATAAAATTATTTAATGTTTGTGATTTTTTTTTTTTCATGTAAGCTATAGCTTCTAACTTTTAAATCAAAATATACACAATTTTATGACATCAATTACTGCTTTATTTAATCAGAAACAGTCTAAATGTCATTTGTGTAGGCTATTTTACTTTTAATCTAATTAGAAGTAGGCCAACAGCGCCCCCTACAGATTAAAATTGCTTACCGAGCAGGCGTTAGGACCCGGGGGAGGCTGCCGCTGCTCGTGCTATTACTGTCTGTCACACACCGAACGCGTCATTCTGTACGTGCTTTCACAGATTAAATGCAGCAATACAAAACAGTGAATCTAATCATCATTCAGACTAAACTTTGCTTCAAGAATGAGCCACACTGCTGACGTGATCTAATCACTAGCACACCCTGAGCACATGTGAGTTAATGTATTCCTCTTATCGGCGCAACATATCGGCATAATTTTCATATCAGTCCGATAATACCGATATCAGTCCGATAATATCGTGCATCCCTAATATATATATATATATATATATATTAGGGCTGTCAACGTTAACGTGTTAACGCATGCGATTAATCTAAAAATTTTAACGCGTTAATATTTTTTTAACACAAATTAATCGTTTGACAAGGTTTGACCCCAATTTCTTGCCGTCATCGCAGCGTGGAAGGTAATCTATCATCGCCTGCGTCCCAATGTGCATACTATCCATCCTAAATTCTGTGATATTAGTACTAATAGTACTAATGTGATATTAGTAATTTTCAGTACTATTTAGGGCAGATAGGGTGGATAGTATGCACATTGGGACGCAGGGATTGTGTGATTATGAGGCGCCGGGCTAGACAAAAGTGAAGCGAATGCGGAGAGAGAGAGAGAGAGAGAGAGAGAGAGAGAGAGAGAGAGAGATATGTATACTCATATGTGATAAGGGTATAGCGAACCAGTGTTGCCAGGGTTGCTGTTTTCCTGCACAGTTGGGCTATTTTGAAAATACAGTCGCGGGAAAAATTACAGAGCCGTGGGTTGCGTTTTTTTGGGCTACTTTTATAATGTACGGCGGCCGTCCAAAGTGTATGTGTATGTGTACACATGTGATCGCAAAAGGAAGTTATTACAAACACTCGATGGTGGTTCAAAGTGAGTTTTGAGTAAATGTGTACTATTAATCTCATAAATTGTCTTATGTAGCATGATGCTAATGTTAGCTCTAATGCACCTGCAGAACAGGTCTAATTCTTCTTCATAATGCATTTTGTCATAATACTTCATGTAAGGTCGCAAGAAAATGTTTTGTTGTATTTATTTAGAAATACTTTTGATAATAGTTGGGTAAATGTATACTGGGATTGAAGCAATGTGGCTTGGTAAACATTTTATTGCCAGTATAAAGACTGATAATGGCTGAATAAAAACAAAAGAATAATAAGGATTATGTCTCATACCTGGCGGAGGTATAGTTTGTCATGCATTTCTTTATTTCAACACATTTACAGGTAAATCCTAGTATTTTAAATTTCATGACATCAGATTAATCACAGTCCATGACTGTGATTAACGCGATTAATTTTTTTAATCGATTGACAGCACTAATATATATATATATATATATATATATATATATATATATATAAATATGCACTGTGTTTGTGTATTGTGTTTCTGTATTTATATATATATATATATATATATATATATAAATACAGAAACACAGTACACAAACACAGTGCATTCATTCAATTATGAAAAGGTTTTTAACCATTTTTTTAGCCTGTTTAGACCTCAAGGATCACAAGTATGACCCCCCAAATGAGGAATACCAGAGGGTTGACATTCCTAAGGAGAAACGAAAATAGAAACAAACTAGACAGTTGTTGACAATAGAAGTAGGAGTCTCCATTTAATCTCACTTAACATCAATAAGCCAGTAACTATTTTCATGTTACAACCAATAACTGATAAATGTCACACAATATAATTCCATACTGATTTGTATCTATATTGCTCTTAAAGGGTTAAACTTTTGCCATGACACATCAATATCTCTTTAAATTAGTGATGATCTATGACTTTAAACAAGTGGAAACATATCCAATATCAGCATATAAATCATTAAATATCCATTAATGTCCGATAGGAGTTTAAAACACACACACACACACACACATATATGGAAGCAATATTTTGTGCATCCATTAAATGGAACTCCATAGAATCACTTCTTAGGAATACTGTACATTTTTTCTTCTGAGGTACTTTATCTACAAAAACACAAACAGCACTGTAGAGCCCTCATGTTTAAATAGACTGGAGCTGTGAAAGCTACATGAGCAGCAGATGTTTGATCTGCACATGCTCTGATATGAGCTAATCCCTTTCATCCTCATACAAACATGGCTGATTCACTTATCAACACATGCTGATGGAACAGATACTCTAAACCAGAGGAACTCAGCTCATGGGTCACGCATCTCTTCTGACAAAGTCTCAAAAAAAAAAAAAAAACCCTTTATACAAAAATAACCACATAACATATAAATCATATATGCCTATATCTTTATAGAAGCACACATGCACGTTCACTCATGCACTTTTTAAAAAGGATGTAGTCTGTCCCCTGCTGGTCACATGATAATAAACAGTCTGCATTCATACACACTGGCACTAAAGTATGAATGAATGAGAGCTGCAATAACAAGCTCCAAGCTAAGATCAGTTCAAACAGTACAAAATAAACACAGCCACATCTATGTGTATAACGTGTGCTCATATTGAGTATCAGCTGTTTAAACGAGGCCTCGGTGAGCGTTTGGCGATACAGAGACAGGAGATAATAGGAGACATGTCAACACCATTTGGTCCCAAGAGCATTAGATAGCAGAACACAGTCTAGACCCACTTTAATGTGACTTTCCTGAGAGTTTGTGTGCTTATGTGTGCGTATGTTTTTGTGTGTGTGAACAAAAATAAATAAATACTATGGTAGTTTAAGCTGGTTAATTTTAGCTGTAATCCTCAGCAAAGCCGTTGACCAATAGACTGCAGACCTGAAGCAAAACCAACGGGTTGTAGTGAGAAGAAACCACCAACAGATGGCAGCACTACAGCACAAGAGTGTTTCAGTGTTATATTTGTGCTACAGTGTGCTGTGCCTGAAACCTATTCAGAGGCACATTTAAAACAAAAGTTTGTTTAACTGTCTACTAAGATACCTCCATTTATTTATTTTTTTGGATGATTTCTGAAGTTAAATGGATAGTTCACCCAAAAATGAAAATTTTGTCATCATTTACTCACCCTCAAGTAGTTCCAAACCTGTATGAATTTCTTTGTTCTGCCAAACACAGAGGAAGATATTTTGAAGAAAGTTTGTAACCAGGCTGTTTTAGGGCACCATTGACTTCTATAGTAGGAAAAAAAACACTATGGAAGACAATGGTGCCCCAGAACTGCTCTGTTTCCCACATTCTTCAGAATATCTTCATTTGTGTTCAGCAGAACAAAGACATACAGGTTTGGAACTACTTGAGGGTGAGTAAATGATGACAGAATTTTCATTTTTGGGTGAACTATCCCTTTACGTCAGATTAACTGCATTTTCATTGCATTTTCACAATAGCCTACATATTTTTTTAAAAAAGATGTTTAGAGAGAAAAAAAAACTACGGAAGAACTAGACTTGCATGCAAGGAACATCAGGCTAGGCACATATTGCACACATATGTATATGTATATTATATATTAATATATATTAAATGGATAGTTCAGCCATAAATGAAAATACTGTTATCATTCACTAACCCTCATGTCAGTTCAAACATGTATGACTTTCTTTCTTCATAAAAATATAGAAAAGAATATTATAGAAGATATTTTGAAGAACAGTTTTGGTTACTACTACTGACTTGAATTGTATTGAAAAAAACAAACAAAACAAAACACTGACATATTTTTTTAATGTACTATTTACATTACAAATCAAGTGAATTCAGTTTCCAGTTAATAGTCAATAGCAATTTGTTTGAACATGAAAAATGCTGTACAATTCTCAGTTTCACCATCGTCAGGAAATATTCACTAGGTTATGTCTAAAGCTCACTTGAATTTGCTCTAGGTCACTATATGGCATTATGGTTTCCTTGGACGGAAGTCTGAAACCAGTTTCCTTCATAGTAAAAGTTATTGATTGGAAAGTGTGGCAGAAAGGCAGCTGATTTAGGTTTATGACAAAGCCAGACAGAAACTCTCAGATTCAAATTAACTAGGTGTATTTATCAAGGATAATAATGTGCAGTATAACTGGTAAGCATGTGTATGACTGGACTGAATTATGTGCATGAGAGGAAGTCAAAGGGGGTGTGAGGGGCATCACACCTGTTCTACATGAAGACCAGAGAGACTAGAGCAGAAACTGAACACAGAGCAGATGTGCCGACATGAACACATGCACACACACACACATGCACTATACTGTTCAAAGGTTTGCGGTAAGTATGACTTTTTTATTTTTATTAAAGAAATTAATACACTCATTCAAGCAAGGATGCATTAAATTTACAAAAAAGCACCAGTGTAGTTGACAAATAAAAACTGGACTGTGTCCTATGGTGTGACATACCAAAAATGTAGAAAAAAAACTTTTTTTTTTAACATTTTTTCCGTCACACCATAGGACACAGTGATACTTCAACTACCCACCAGTAAAGATACTTCTTTTTCAAATAAATGCTGTCCTTTTGAACTTTACATTCATCAAAATTATCACAGTTTCCACAAAAATATTCAGCAGCATAACTGTTCATCATATGATAATAAAAAATGTTTTTTTGGGGGGTTTTTTTGAGCAGCAAATCATCATATTAAAATGATTTCTGAAGGAACAATTAAGACTGGAGTAATGAATGACTACTACTGAAAATTCAGCTTTGAATCACAGGAATAAATTACATTTTAAAACACATTAAAATAGAAAACAGTTCTTTTAAATTATAATAAAAACTCACAATATTACTGTTTTTACTGTATTTTTGACCAAAAAAAATGCAGCCTTGGTGAGCAGAAGAGACTTCTTTAAAAAATCTTACCATCCACAAACTTTTGAACAGTAGTGTCACTGACATAAAAATGAAAATGTGACTTCTAAATGTAAATGTACACAAATCTGACATGGGGCCTGAAGGGGTGGAGATGTGTCAGATACCTGAAGACATTCTCCTCACCAACAGTCATCTCAACGCTGACCCCTTTTAAGTCAACTGTGAAATTGTTCTGCTCTAAAAATACATCCTGTATGGCTCTGAACGCTCATGTCTGTGTGAATAGTGTGTTTCAGTGTGTGTGCGGTTTCCCTTCTGCATTGCTGAATTCCACATCAGTACTGCTGCTTTAACAACCACACCCCATCACCATCGCGACCGTGCCTCCTGGCAACCATCAATGTTTCCACAATCCAGAGGGTTACGGGGCGCAAAGCAACAACACAGCAACTTAAAACTAGATGTTCCTGTAACCACAAGCCAAATCATTTAGCAATGGGGTGGAGTTCTTGTTTATTAAAGTAATATCTTGATATAAATTTCTGGGTTGGAGTGTTATAAGATTCTCTGATGCACACACACACACTCACACACACACACTCACACACACACACACACACACACACACAAATGAATATTTTAGCCATTTAACCAACTAAAGTTCTTGAAGGCTTAACCATTTTTTACCACCAGTGATTATTAGTCACTACAAACATTGTAAAATAGGGATGCACAATATATTGTATCATATGGGTTATTAGACAATATTAGATATATTTTAATTCAGTATCAATTGATATTGTACTACACTGCTGTAGAAAAAAACAAAAACAAAACAGGCTGGTTTTAGCTGGTCTTTCAGTCCGGTCATAGCTGGACATAACTGGTTTGCAGGTTTAAGTGGGGTTCTGACCACTCCTTTAGCTGGTTAAGCTGGTTTCATCTGTTTTTTTTTCAGCAGGTTGAGCCATTTTTTTAACAATTGTTCATGCTCATTTTTCCTATTTTTAATTTTACATTCCCATTGCTTTCATCAAAAAAACACCTGAACTTCATCTTTAAAAACACTTTAATAATAGTATCATTGTATCTGAAGTTCATCTTTAATAATAGTACAAAATATGAATGAAAATAATTATAGCCTTGCCATATCAGACAAAATTATCAGTGCAACAAAATATCAGTGCATCCCTATTTTAAAGAAAACTGGCATTCAGGTAGACAACCTTTTTAAAAAGCTTTGGGCAGCTTGCTTGATCATGTGTAATGGTGCTATTTAATTTTTCGTTGCTATTTCTGAGTGTTTCAGCATGAATGCATCATTAAACTTCAGTGACCAGTGAACAAATTCCCTTATTATCGTAATATCTGCGTAGGTTTAGTAGTTTATAAATAGAGATCAGAGCCCAACAGCCATGGAGATTGCCATGTTTAAAAGCTGTTTTGTAAAATTACACTCAAATATTGAATATATGAGAGATATAGTTATATGAAAGGCTTCTAAAATAATTAAAAGCAAATATTTCTAATTACGATATCCCCTATCAAAGGGTTAACCAATAAAAAAGTCACATCTGGCGATATCAAGGTCACCGTCTTTTGAATTCCTTTTACAATAAATTTCCACTTCTCTTTCATCATCTCCTGCTCTCCATTACACTGCGAGTGTCTTTTCTCTCTGGCTGGTGGAGAGCTGCAGAGAGAGGGGCTTGTTGTGGTCACAAGCGGCCCAGCGCCCTCCCTCTTAGGACTGGGCCCCTTCAGTTCACTCAACCCCTGTGTAATTAGCAGATGTAAATTACAATGTTGGACTGCAAGGATGACGTGTTTCTTCCGTGTGTGTGTGTGTGTGTGTGTGTGTGTTCACATCTGTAGAAATGCAGTGTGGACCCCAGTGGCTGAAACTCAAGCCTCCACTGGGATGAAAGCAATGACTAGAGGAGAGGAAAAGAGAGGAGAGCCAGATCATGGTCCTGCAAAGCAAAACCAAATTTTGACAGCCTAATATAAGATGACTAAGACATGACCCTAGTGGTCAGTTCACTCTCTGTGCGCCAAGTATCCAAGTGAGAGTCTAAAGGTCCTGGGACACTGGCCCTCCACAAATCCAGACACGGTTACTGAAGATGATTCATGCTGATCCTGCTGTATTATTTTTCCTACACCTGCTAATGACGAGTGAATTGAAAAATGTACAATAATATTTTCCTGGTCATCAAATTTTATTTCACTTTTTCATTATATACACCACCATTTAAAAGTCTGGAGTATGTTTTTTTTTAAAGAAATTAATACTTTTATTCATAAGAGACTTCTTTTAAAAAATAAAATAAAAATCTTATTGACTCAAAACATTTGAATAATATACATTATATTTGTGTCCCTATTACAATATTTGCTGTTGTTTTGTGTGTGTGTGTGTGTGTGTGTGTGTGTACTTGTTTATGTTACATTGTGGGGATCAAATGTCATCATAAAGATAGTAAAACCTGAAATTTTTGACATTGTGGAGACCACAATTATTAAAAATGGTAAATGATGTTTATCTGAAAGTGTAACAATGCAAACAAGTTTTCTGTAAGGGGTAGGTTTAGGTTTAGGTTTAGGGGATAGAAAATACTGTTTGGTCAGTATAAAAGTAATAGAAGTCTATGGAAAGTCCCCACAATTCACAGAAACAAACGTATGTGTGTGTGTGTGTTTTGTGACAGATGCTCAGGTCATCTTTCAACCTCATAACTCTGCATATTTTTGGTATATTAATATTCTACATGTCACCTCATACAGAAAAAGAACATTACATGTTCTGGATGTTTTCATTAGTAGACTAGGTTTTGATTTGAATAACAGAGAGGGTCCAATTTTCATTCTCACAAGCTGATATAAACAATGCGTTATGTTCCTAATAAAGTATTCAGCCAACTGGCAGGTAGTTTTATTCACTTGCCAAAGTCCATTTTCTCACATTAGCCACTTGCCAAGTGTTAATTCTGGACCCTGAATTCAAATACAAAGCAGGGACTTGGGAATATTCCAGCAGTGGCCCCCGAAATCATCCAGACAATGGCACTCAACCATAACAGAACAGCCTCTAGGAGCTTCCAGCCCAGCTCTGAGCCGATAACAGCTCATTTGAAACAGATATCAACCCTCTGTGGGTTTTTCAATGATACTGACTGAATCTCACACACACACACACACACACACACACACACACACACACTCATGTACGGATCATTCTGGTTTGTCCCAATGACACACATGCTCACATAAACACTCACAAAGCACCAGACATGATTTTGAAGATAAACCATGGTTCTCACTATCAACCCATCTGTGCTCTCTTTCCTGTTGTTTGTAAGGACTGTGTCGTGATACAGTCTGTGTGTGTGTGTGTGTGTGTGTGTGTGTGTGTGTGTGTGTGTGTGTGTGTGAGTGAGTGGATTCTTGGAAAGGTATATTGTCCCGCTGGCCTCTTGATGTTGCCATGTGAGATTCATGTTAACAGAACTGGCCAAGGAGTCACGCAAATGCTGATTACAGATGTGGGCAGCACTTCCTGCTCTCTCCTTCCGTGTCTTATAGCTGACGGGGAATTTTTGTTTGCTGGAAAACCACTTTTTTGACTACAGTGTCAATGACATGGAACAGGGTCCATTTTGAACTATCGTTCAAAAGTTATTCAGCAAGGATGAATTAAATTGAGCAAAGATGACAGTAAAGACATAATGTCAAAATGTTTTCAAATAAATGCTGTTTTTGTTAACTTTGCATTCATCAGAAAATTCTGAAAACATTGATAATGATAAGAAATGTTTCTTGAGCAGCAAATCAGCATGTTAGTATGATTTCTGAAGAATCACATGACACTGAAGAATGGGGTAATGATTCTGAAAATTCAGCTTTATCATCACAGGAATAAATTACCTGAACCAACCTTGCCTTGTCATAGAAAGATAAAATTATCTAATATTTAAAGTGACCTTGACACACAGTTGTGAGGGTCTGCAGGGCTCCTCATCACCTCTATCATTTTATTAGTTATTTATTTTATTTTTTTATGACTTAATAAATCCAGATAAAAGCATAATGTAATTGGTATAAACTGGCTAAATTCTGATATACTTTGTAGCTTATTCTGGACAAAAAAACTGCCCACTTTCACTGTCTGACAGATAGGCCTACAGTATGTAACGCAATAAACCAATTTTGCTATATATTTTTTGAAACCACCTTTGCATCGTAAGCATACCTATGATCACCAATAATTTTTCCTAAGTAGGCAGCTCACTAGGTTGTGAACCTCTCAGCTACACTCCTGTGTTAAAAAAACCCAACTGTCAGAGCTACACAACAGCTGAGAGAGAGAGAAGATGCCTGGAAGGAGGAAGAGGGAGGCAGAGAAATGTGTATTCATAGATTTCAACTGAGAGATAACCAAATAAGGCAACAGCGAAGAGAGTGATCTTGAGAAAGAAAGTCGCTGAAAAGATAGACAGAGGAGACAGAGGTATGGTGGGAAGTTAGTGGTGGACATAACAAACAACAGCACGTCCAATAAAAAAAACACAAGCTAAAGAGAGGATTCACTGATAAAGAAAGGTCACGAATTGCTGAGATTTGCTAAAGGGGCCATATCATGGAAAGCTGGGCTTTCTTTGGTCTAAGAGTTTGATGTTGTATTACACCGATATACTTTAATGTTCACGAAGCAAAGCTACTTAACCAGTCCATTCAGTCTTTATGGAAACTAAGCTTCAAAAATGGGTCATTCAGAAATCATGATGAAATTGACGTCACAATCCATGAGCACTTTAACATATGACCACCCACGTTTGGCCCAGACTGATGAAAAACACGTATGTGGAAGTTATCCTGCACTCCTTTCAAAGTCGGATGTGGGATATTCCTACTATTACTACATTTCCTTACAGCCATAAATTCATTCCACTGCCCAATGCTTGGAAAAAGAAACAAAATGGCAACACTACTGTTAACTTTGCAGGTCAAGAATGAAGAAAAATCTGTATTTAAATGTACAATTATCAAAAGAGAGACTCATTTACCATGTTTTACACAACTGTTTCTGAAACATTTGCTAAGCAGCATTTTTGTCATGTAATGTAAGACTCTGACTCACTGATGTCAATTAAATATTATTGTTGATCTTTAACTGTGTACATCTACCTTGGTGCTTATGTGATCAAAAATACATTCAAAACAGCAAAATTACAAAATAGTATCACAATAATTACACTTTACGACCAATTTAATGTATCCTTGCTGAATAAAACTAGTAAGTTCTTTCAAAAAAAAATTAATTAATTATTTTTACAGACCTCAAACTATCGAATGGTATTGTTCATTTCCATCTTTTTGAACTCTGACTTTCACATGAGTTTCTACGTTTGATGTTGAACTTCAAGTGCTGTTTTATTGCATGATTTTAAGCAGGACACTGCAAATTCCAACCGGGGGTCATTAACATTTGTCTTAAAGGAACATTAACAAACAATACGATTCTAAAAGTCAAAGAAAAGGTTGAAAATGCTCATTTAAATTAAATTGTTTGATGCAAAATAACATGAAACAACATTATAAGTAGACCTCAGAGAAAAAAAAAAAGTGTAGACTATGGCTCCTTTAAGAATGAAGACATGAATTCTGACGGATAACTAATGAAGAATATGACAGGAGTGGGTAGACATGCGAGAGAATGAGATAAATGAGTTGTCCTCCCTGCCCTCGGGCTGCTGCTGTGTTACTCTACGCTTGAATTATCTCTCCATCAGCCGCTCCAGCTAGGGAAGTCCCAGGCTCCGATCCCGGCCTGCCTGGACACGCTTCCCTAAGGGAAAACATCTTATCCCTTAACAGACTCAGAGAGAGGGATGTTTGTGCTTATAGGGCAAGGGTTGCATGTTCAATCGTATACAGAATGTGAGCCTGTTAAACTGTGTATTTGTTTACAAATAATGATAAATATGATGCTGAGGTCAACAAGTTTGCAAGTTGTTAAGGAAAAACCAATAAACTCCTAAAATCCAAACAAAAGATACGCAAAAAAAGGCTGAAAGCACATGGGCTGTGATAAAGACTAACCGCCCTTGTTCCACCATCTTGGCGGAAGAATAAAAATGCCACTAGTGGTTTATCAGCCTTGAACAAATTGTGTTTTTTGGACAAATAGATTATGTTAACAAATTGTTTTCATTTTGTTATTTTTCCATTTACTAACATCAAGTACATGCCTGCTGTGGTGCAAGCAAACAGCATTTGAGTGCCAGATGTAAAGAAAAATGTAATTGGTTGGACCTATCGAATAAATGACTCAAAAGTGGTGCTGAACAAGTTTTCTGAAATATCTGCATGAACAAAGTGTCTAGTTCATGAACAAACAAAGCAAAACTGAGGCATCTTATTATAGACCAAGGATCTCCTGACTGACTGAATGTGGGTTCGGTATATGAATTAATTTTATGATCAAAAAATGGACCAATTTATGAATGTGTAAAAATGACTGATAACCATGCACAATAAAATGAATAAAGATGTTATTTAAAATCATAATCCATTATTTAGACTATTGTTGATTTTATCTAAAGCTTGACAAATGTCAAAAAGTTGCTAAATTTGTAGAATAGATGAAGAGAGATCGCTTATGATGCTAAAATTAGTAGACCTGTAGACATGCAGATTTTGATAGAGGGTAGCAAAACCTGGTTTGGTTGCGAATCATGAGTTTTTAAACAAATCTTAATGAATCTGTTTGAACTAATTTGTTAAGTGAATCATTCCCTTGTAATAGGCAGACTGGTTCAACTGATGTATTGACATAACCTACAGAAAGGATCACTGAACAAATCTCTGAACAAATCTTTTCAGTAAAGATTCAAATCACTGGAATGAATAAACTCTGGACAATGACCTCATGCCCAATGAGTTACAGCTAAACACAGAGTCTGATCTGTCTTCTCTTCCTTCCTCTCTCTCACTCGCTCTCTCTCTTCCACACACACCAGCTGTGTACCATCAACAAGCTGAGCTGCATTAGCTGCTGTGTTCTGCTGAAAGAGAGAGTCATTGTGTGAATCTCCTCATAGCACAACAGCCCTGTGCCCTGCCCAACTATTCCTTTAATTCTGCTCTCCTCTCCCACTCTCTCTCTTTCTGCAGGGCACACAGGAATGTACTCCAGTGGGAAGAGAGGCATTTTCATCATACTTACAAAAATTGCCCTCTGCCCACTCTGCACTGACAGAAATGGAAAGTTTTGGCTTTTGCTCTGTTATTACAATCAAATGTGCAAAAGGTTTTCTGGGCTGAAATTTTCAAAGATAGATAGATAGATAGATAGATAGATAGATAGATAGATAGATAGAACTAGTGGCCTTATGATTAACTCTTTTTATTTTACCACCGATATTATCATGGGGGTTATCTGTTCTTTTTAAGGTAAAAAAAGCATTTTTTGACACTTCAAGTAGCCTAATATGCTGTTTCATAATCCCAGAAACATTGTCACCATATTTTTAGGGCAAATATCTGGCAACCCATTTTTATAGCATAGCAAAGCTCAGTAAAGACACACTGGCTAATGATTTCTCATTGTAGAAAACCATTATTTGAAACCATTATTTGTTTTATATGAAGTACAACATTACAATGCAGTACTCTGAAATTAAGATAAGTGCCCTATTTTACAGCAGTAACTGTAAAAAGAACTATTTTTAGTAGAAACAATAGTTAATGTGGTACGTTTTTGTAAGGAAAACTAGTATGAATGACTGCAACCCAACAGAAAACTTGCATACACAAACATGCGTGCAAAAAATAAACTCAGTCAGATAAGCTGCTAATAGCGATGGGTAGTCAGGGTCGCTGGGTCACTGTCATGGCTATTCCCATCAAACGCAGGTCACTGGATTGACTGCAGGCTACCGAGACAGTCAAATGACTAACAAGAGCACTTCTGTAATGGTTCATCAGGTTCACTTTAGGTTACAGAGACAGGCAGGGGGAGAAGGAGAGCGCGAGAGAGAAAGAGATCAATAAGCAGCCATTATGTGAGTGCTGTCATCCACTGGGAACAGCGGTGGAGGCCAACGCCCATCTGGGGCTCTGCATTCAACATCTAAAGCCTACAGCGATCATTCTTCAAATACAGTCCCAATAATACTGCAGTGAATAGCAGCATACTGCTCACACATGTTTTACACTGTGCCCCTGCATTTCAATACGATGAGTCAGCGATATCTGAAGGGTGGAGCGCTAGAGTGGAGTAGCTCGGTGCTGTATGTATGTCACAGGAAGCCACTGTCGTGCTATTGATGAGAACTGTTCAATTAGTTCAATTATCAATTGTTATTCTCTTCTTCTGTTCGTGTAAACCACTGGCGGAAGGTGTGTGTCATCTCGCCCCACCCAGACCATCAGGCTTCTCAGAAAGGAAGCCTTTCTAAATTTGGGTTTGTAGCGTCATGGATCGGTGTACAGCAATTCCTGATTCACCGCACAATTTCCCGAACTCACAGAAGCATTAAACTGGCATGAGATGAGAGAGGATCTAAAGCACTCTCCTCTGTGTCAGTCTGACAAATCGAAATTTCACTCTTAATGAAGTTCTATCAGGCTATCTTTGTATCTATCCATTTATCTACCCATCTAGCCTCGTTCCTAGTCTCTTTTTTCATCCATACATCCATATTTGTGACCCTGGACCGCAAAACCAGTCATAGGTCACACGGGTATATTTGTAGCATTGTATGGGTCAAAATTATCGATTTTTCTTTTATGCCAAAAATCATTAGGATATTAAGTAAAGATCATGTTCCATTAAGATATTTTGTAAATTTGCTACCATAAATATATCAAAACTTAATTTTTGATTAGTAATATGCATTGCTAAGGACTTAATTTGGACAACTTTAAAGGCGATTTTCTCAATATTTAGATTTTTTGCACCCTCAGATTCCAGATTTTCAAATAGTTGTATCAATTTTAAAAAACTGACTCTTAAGACTGGTTTTGTGGTCAAGTGTCACATTTGTATCAAACTTGATGATCATGCTCTTATGCATGGTTTGATGTGATTCAAAAAGCATCATGAGCTTAAGTAGAAGAACATCTGACCTTCTGTACAAAGAGTGATGATCAATGTCACTAATTTACTTATTAGATTAGTAACCCATGCATTGCAAAATGTGAAATATTTCTTATTTTATTTCATAACTAACTTACAGTTTTGCCATTTTAAAAATCACAGTTTTTGAATATAGACATTTAGACCTCATTGAATATTGGCAAGGACACATTAAATTGATCAAAAGTGACAGTAAAGATATAATGTTAATAAAGATTGTATTTTAAATTGGCCTAAATGCGGTTCTCTTTAACTTTTTATTCATCAAAGAATCCCATCAAAAATGTGTCACGGTTTTCACAAAAATGAACAACTGTATTCAACATTAATAAGAAATGTTTCTTAAGCACCAAATCAGCATATTAAAATGATTTCTGGAGGATCACGACACTGAAAACTGGAGAAATGATGCTGAAAATTCAGCTTTGCATCACAGGAATGAATTACATTTTAAAATGCATTAACACAGAAAACAGTTTCTTTAAATTGTACTAATATTTCACAATATTACTGTTTTACTGTTTTTTGATCAAATAAATGGCAGTGACCATAAGAGACTTCTTCCAAAACATTTTTTAAAAAATGCACCACCAAAAGTAGTGAATAAAGAATGAAACAACTAGAGTGAGTTGAGTGTGTAAAGCAGCTCTGGAGGCTTGTGTGACGAAGTTTCAAACAGCGTCTGAGTGCTAATGGACCTCTACTCTCACATTCACCCTCTCCTCTCTCATAGACCTAATCATTAAGTTTGTAGTTTTGCACACATTCTCTCTCTCTTTCCATACTACAAGTAATCGTGAAGGGACTGTCAAGGTACATAAGACAAGAAAGGTCAGGAATCACAAACTGCTCATGTACAGTACAACTGTGAGAACCTTCCAGGCTTGAATCAGACCTTCTAGGCTAATGCATTAGCAATGAACTGGATTTTTAAAGCAGAGGGAGAAATCACAGCTCTGTAACGTTTCTTTGCATGATTAATAGATCATGAAATAATTAAATAATTACATAATATAGATCATGCTATAATTGAGTAATATAGACCGACAAACCAAATTTGAATGTGTTCATTGGAGTCTGTGTGTGCGTATGACTGACTGCTTTGATCTGATGTTTGTGAACACTAAATGCAGTCTCCTGATCTCTCTAAATGAAGTGAAGTGTGTTCTCATGTTCTCTCCTCTCTCTATCTTTCTTCCCCTCCTCTCTGCCTAACCGCTTTGTGATAATTGAATCAGGGTTCAATTAGGCATGACTGGGAGAGAGAGAGCAGCACATTCACTCTCTCTCACACACACTCGTACCACACCCTCTGAGCAAAACAACACCAGACTATATTTATCAAGTGTATTTGGGTCCATAATGAGAAAATAGCATCTTTCTTTCTAATCTCCCTCCCTGATCTTTTCTTGTTCTCTGTAAATATCTTCCCTCTCTCTTTCTCTGTGTGGGTTGGGGGCATTGAGTTAGATTCATGTCATATTCACACAGACTCAATTCCTCACATAAATTACTTTACTGTCACACTCTACGAGATTATTATGCCACTATAATATTATACCTTTTATTAGAGAACAAATCAACAACAGGCCTAATAGGGCTGTTAACATACAGAATCTCTGAAACATTAAAGTGATTGTCAAGTACTAGGCTATTTGAAATAAAGATACAACAATCCCATTTTTCAAGCAAAACGCTTCACAAAAATAAGTTTGTCAGGTTTCAAATGCTAAATAATTGATATACTGATCAAAATCTGGACTGGTTGTCAAATGTTAATGCAGTGGTTTTCAATCCTGGTCCTGGGGACCCACCGCTCTGCACATTTTGTATGCCTCTCTTATCTGACACAGTCAGTGCAGTTCATGGATCTCTCTCCTAACGAGCTGATGATCTGAATCAGGTGTGTTAAATAAGGGAGACATGCAAAATATGCAGAGCAGTGGGTCCCTAGGACCAGGATTGAAAACCACTGCGTTAATGAATCATGTTCTTATGCTACTTTCAAGTGCACATGGAAAGCTTGTACCTCTGAGCTGGATGTTCGTTATTACCACGTCATGCATTCAAATCAGAAACATAACATGGAAGTATCTAAACAAAACAAAAGAATTATATGGTTAACCCAAATAACTACACCTGAATTCAAAATTATGAAACATTATCACTTACTTATAAATAGTATACAGACTTGTCTTACGCTCAATGACTTCTAAATATAGATTATAGTTATATGTCTATCACTCATGTTCTCAGAACTAATATCGAACTATTTTCAATATTTCCATCTCCACTTGTAGGGCACAAAGAGATAAACTACACCTGTGGTTACTCTGACAGGACACCTGTGTGAACCGACTTGAAAATCCTTTTGACACCAAAATGGCTCATAAAATACTCAGAATCAGAAAAAGATTTTTGCCTATTTATACAAACAATACATTTGTACTGGTGACAGAATTAAGACATCAGACATTTTTAAGCGTCTAAATAATTTTGGTGCAAATCAAGATCCCTCTACAACGATTTTGGCTTGCAAACACCAACAGCGTGGTAAAATCTTAGATACGACACAGGTAACTGAACGGACACAATAAGAGAAATGATGGAATACAATCTATTGCTAACGATGCACAAAAACCATTTAGTCCTGATGGCAACACGCATAAACATTCTTTCCTTCCTCATTTCACATCAAAAGGGTCCAATAAAAGAGCAGAGGAAAACCTCTGACTGTAAAACAAGAATTATGGCAAAGAAAAGATCTGAGACGTACAGTAAAGATATTGCCCTGGGTGATGTTGTAATGTGCGGGTACACACCCAAACACACATGGCCAACACACACACATACACACTCTCTCACTCAAATATACAGTGGTTTACAAATAAACGGTTCCTCTTTCCCTCCTCATAAATAAAAACAGACATACAGATGAAGGAGAGCAGCCTGCTGGAGAGAGAAATGTCCAGAAAGAAAACAGACAATTCATTTTACAGGTTTAAAACCGTCAGTAGTCAAGCAGATTAAACAGCACCAAACTGCAAATAACTCATTTACAAAATAATGTTGAATCTCAATTTATATAATATTTATACTAAAAACCACAGAATATTTGATATTGTGATATGTGATATTATAATGTGATATCATGGGATAAATCAATAATCAGTTCTTTAATATCAGATCTGCATTTATCTGTAAATTCAGATGGTTTCTAAAGGAATATCATTTTAAATTAATAATAGCCTAATAATGATGTAGCTACTGTTGGAATAAATTATACAACTTTCTATGTAACAGCCATTTTTACATGCAATAAAATGAGAAAAAAGTTGTAAATAATACCAATTTATTAACTTTTACATTTAGTAATAATGAAAAGTCGATTCTGCACATCAGACATACAAAGGTTCTGTATCAAATATTAGAAACATGTGTTTCTAATTACGATGAGCATTTTCACTTAAACTTTATCGTTTACCACAAAAATATTGAGATATTTATGCACAGAAAACAATATAAACAGACTGAACGCGTGATTTTGTACTTAAATCAAATACGTGAATGGCGTATGCGGTGCTTGATTGACAAGCTGTGCAGCTGAATCCTGAGCTCACGGCAGGGTTGACAACAACAAAAATGTGATTTTTATCTTACAGTAGGACCATTTCAGTCGTTTATCACGGTAAATACACGCTTTATAAGCGACTGAAGGGTAAAATGCGATCATTAACCCAAGCGCGCGGTTAAAAAGTGTTTCTGTAGGAATAGCGGTGTCATCTGTTTGTACACACTGTAGCCACGCTACTTAATCCTCTTAGGAAATCATGCTCTCTGACTAATACAACACTAGTGTTTAACACACACAACGATGTTCAACTCGACTTTACTCAAACATTTGCGGAGCATCCGATGCTCAGCGCTCTTTGCGTTATAGTGAGGAAAAATCTTAGACTTACTTCGTGTTCTGGATACGGAGGTATTCCAACAAGGCAAAATGCAACTCCATTCATTGGACAGCTTAACTTGTTTTGCAGGGGGATACCGAGGGGGGTTTCGGGGGTGGTCGCGATTAAGATGTGTATAAAATAATTCTGCTTTGAGCGATTTATCTTGGACCGTGGCTTTCACCTAGGCTATCCAGTTTTCTTCCGTCCCCTCGCCTCTTTCCCGTTGTTTGGGCTGCCCGCAGTGCCCTCCCTCTTCCCTCACCCCGATGCAAATCCGTTCAGTTCCTCCACCGGCCTGTCCCACTACAGCACAACGCACTGCATTAATCGAGTGGCCCGGCGCGTCCTCTGGCGGCCTTTAGGTGAAACGACGCTTCGCGTTCGCGTTGCGTTTGCGTTCGGAAACCTGACGTAGCAGGACGCGTGACGGGCGCCAGAGCGCGGTGCGTTCAAGGCCAGGAAAACAAAGCCCTCTTTGTACCCAGATAAAAAGATAGACGGGAAAGAAAAGACATAACAGAAAATAGGAAGGTGAGTAAAGTATGAGCGTGTAGAGATAAAGATACAACTGCCAAGACTTCTTTATATGTTACTAGCAGCGAGCTACAAATATGACCATGGTAAAGTGTTGGAATCAGATGATAATACCGTGGTATTAAATGATTAGTAAAAACAGTGGGTTTTATATGTGTCTTTCGCCAATGGACCATGATATTTTTGGGCTAACATGTAAAAAACACATTAAATACATTTCAGTATCACGATAGGCTACATAAATGATACATTCAGTATCATGTTATATTTACATATGTTTATTAATGGTATATAACCATGGTACATGTCCAAAACACACTGTCCAAAAAAATTAAAGTTTATATGTAACAGCCATTCATTCTCCAGAGAGACACATGTAGCATTTTAACCTCAAAGGGTTAAAAAATGGTTTTCATCATTTATTTGGTCAAAAAATAGAAAACAATGTTTTAATAACTAAACTAATAGTTTAGTTTTAGTTTTAATAACTAAACATCAATTCTGCATATCAAATATAAAAATACCTGTATAAATAATAAAAAGCTGATTTTTATATTACGGTAGTCATTTTATCATAATGTAATTTTACACTTAAAGTTTATTGTTTGCCACAAAAAGATTTTAAAGATATATTTTAAAATATATACCGCAAATGCACAGTAAACATACAACACATGAACACTGAAAACATGATTTTGTAATTAGTAGCTGTAGTAAATGACAAGTGCAGTGATTGACAGGCTTGCAGTAAAACCATGGTAGCTAAAAAACATGGTATTACCATGGAATTTTTGTTAGTGTATATTCTGACTCGTACTGACTCATCAATGGTTTACTAAAGAGAAATCATGGCAAAAATAATTTTCTCTGAAAGAGTGACACAACATGGGATGGTTATGAATCATACATGGAGGAAAATGGGAGCTGTAGAGGTCAGAGGTTACAGATTGGGAACTATAGCCAATGCAACCTGCAGAATGTGACGATTAAACACACAGGCGCTTCAGTCTCTGTAGGTCACGCTGTGGTCATGACAGATCAATCAATGAGATGCAGGCAAACAGATGAGCAAATGCAGTATTGATTTAAAGGCCACTGCTTTAGACCGGTCATTTTACCACAAAAAAATGCAATGCCGAATTTAAAGTCTTACTTAGAAACAATGAATAAAAATAGCTCACAAAAGCATTCATGTTTGTGTTTTTCAGTCTTGACTTCCTTGAAGAACTGAAGCTGCCCGTCTTTGGTATGTTAGTTTGATTTGCGGGAAGACTTGGGTGTGAAATGACTGTCAAGTAAATATACAGTAGGAAGTCGACTCAAGCTGGCTCATTGTTATTGGCCGACCGGCAGCACATTGACAAAGCTGCCTGGAGACATGGCAAGCAGTGACCTCACTTCTTTGCTCACTTAGATCAAGTTAAGAAACTCAGCGGTGGAGTACATTAGGTCACAGCGGGAAAAAGACAAAACAAAACCTTTCTTTTGTATGCTGTCTTGTTGATTAAACCGAACTGTATTGAATTGAAGAGTTCGGGAGCTCAGGAAAGCTGCAGAACCTCAGCCAGCACCTTAGAGTTTCTCGTCCTCAGGCCACTGAGAAACACACCGCTGGTGCTGCAGAAAACACAGAGAACGTGGCAATGGGCCCTTCCACTGACTCAGTGCCTCAGCAGCCCATGTGGCTGTCATTAGAGAGACAGAAAGAAAAAGAGAGAGCCTTTTGCAATACTCCAAGCTCCTTTATGTGTGTTTCTTCAACACATAAATCAAACCAAGCAGGAGATGTTTTGCTGATTTTGCGTATCTACGTTTTGAGGGCAGTAATGGACCTATTAAAGCCACAATATGTGGAGTAGACTGAAAAGTGATGATATTTGTATTTATTTATTTATTTTTGCACAGAAAAACTACATATTTAAAATGATTTCTGACACTGAACACTGGAGTAATGAGGCTGAAAATTCAGCGTTGCCATCTAAGAAAAATAAATTAAATATAGGCCTACATATAAAAAAAATAAAAATTAAATATTTTTAAAAAAAGTGTATTTTAAATTGCAATAATATTTCATAGTATTGCTGTTTTTACTGTATTTTTGATCAAATAAATGCAGCCTTGGTGAGCATAAGAGGCTTCTTTTAAAAACATTAATAAAAAATCTTTTCAACCTCAAACGTTTGAACAGTAGTGTATTCCTCAGTCAATGCATCTGTGTTTTACACTGATGAAATATGTGTGTGTGGTGTGTATGTGTCTGTGCTTATGTGAGAGAGTGTGTTTAGCTCAGAATCCCCTCCAGTGCCCATTATCCTCTCTTACCACCAAACCAGATCAAATTATCCCAATAACCCCTGCAAGCCACAAGATAAGAGGAGATACAGCGATTGGGAGACTGTAGCTCTGTGCCAAAACACAGCCACATGTAGGCTATTTTTCACATAATTTCCATTATGCTGCCCTTTTGCTTATTAAGCTCTTTTGGGCTCAAAAAAACTTTTTCTTTTTATTTACTTTTATGTTAAAGTCACTCTTATGCATTGTACCAAAACATTTGTTAAATCAAGCGTGTATATGGCTCCAGCAGAGTCCTTCCCATGTGCTTCTCTCATCATCATCATCATCATCATCATCATCCATGCAGCGCTCGTAATAAAGCCCGGCAGCTAGCTTGTAAAAACTACACTTTGTTTTTATGTAATGATCTAATGTTATGCTATAAATTCAAGCTGTGTGGGTCTTTCCCGTTTCTTTAAGAAGATGTACAGTGGGGTTCAAATAGAGTCCCATAAGGAAAATGCCTAAATTTTGTATATTTCTAATTTAGTACTTTTTTACATTAGCATTTATATTATCAGCATAACAATTACATGAATTTCTGGATGTGTCAGTATTTGCTTTAATAACAACAGCACTCGAGCTGCATGAACCCCACAAGTTGGTGTTTAAATTTGAATTTGATGGTCATATGATCCAGCATGATTTGAGACGATTCAAAGAGCATCTTGAGCTTTTTTGAGAAGAAGAACATCTGACCATCTGTACAAAGAGTCACTTGATCAGTGTCACTCATTTACTTTGATTTCATTTCATTTAATTAAATGACCTCTCTCAGTCATTTTGTGTCATAATGTTTCTTTGTTTATACTTTCTTAAAATCCTAAAGCCTTTTGTGTATTTCCAAGTTTAAATAAAAAATCCCAAATTAATATGGACTCATATGGTTGAACTCCACTGTATGTGTCTGGGACAGGAGGAGGGAGTGGTCACAGAGTTCACGACCCCATGTCTTCTGTCGTCCCTGTCGTAAATCTACGTTGTTCAGTTTCTTCAGTGATGAAGAGACACTGTGCTTTGTTGTGGAAGACACATACATTTTATGTGTTTTACAAATTACCAGGCTAAAGAAAGAAAGAAATGTTATACTGAACCAGCAACAATTACTCAACTCTGACTTAGATTAAAAACTTAATTATACAAGTGTTGACTACTTGCTATAAATATTTAATGTATTTCGAGGCCCTTAGAAAGCAGTGTTTATATATGTGCAGCAGAAACATCTGTGATACTGTGCTATATTATCCCTGGAGGAAAGAAGAAAGCACTAAAAGGTAAAAATAACTGGAGTGAGAGGAAATGCTCTGAATTGTACTGTATTGTGTTACATGAACTGCCATTTTCTCTATTTATGAGCTGTGATGAGGATACTGAGGCTGTTTTTGGTCGCTGAGACCATCTCATGGTGCTTGTAAAGTGCTAACATCCTGTTTCCTCATAATTCACATGTGGCATAGCATACATACCACTATTTCCTTTCTCTTTACATCACTTCCTTTGGGCTAAAGGTCAAACACCAAAGGAATGATGCCTCTGTCTGACCCCTATATGTTCAAAAACATCCATACGTGCACTACAGTGGTTTTGAAATGTTCATGAACTATTTCAGCACTGAGAAAATAGATATTAAATGCTATAAGAAATGTTATTGTTTCTACTTTTGGGTTAAAGTTCATTAAATGAGCTCCTTTGAGATGTCACCAACATTTACAAAAAATGTCTGCGTATAATAACCTATATCCTGTTCAATCCAACTGGTCCTAGGCATTGCGAGCTGACTCTGTTAAATACATTAAGATCTGGAAACGCGTCATCTGTAAAACATATCTTAGAAGTACATGCCAGTTTCTTCAAAGCCAGACAGTCCATGCTCCATTTAAGAGCAAAAGTTTTGCCCCGTAACCTCCCTTATAATTTACTGCAACTACAAAAACAATGTTTGCATTATAAATCTATCAATAATGTTAGTTAGTTTGCTAATATGAGGCCGTTTTCTGCTGCCATGTGGAAACACGTGCAGATTAAACATGGAAACATCTGCTTCGGTGAGCACAAACCCTCAGCCATCTGCCCACTAACTGCAGAGTGGGATGAATTTCCCTCCAAATATAATCCATAATCTGTGTAATCTAACCAGCATGATACCAAAACCGAAAATATCGCAATATGGCCACAAGAGGGATGAAATAAATGACAGAGGCAGAATAGAAGAGCTAATGGATGTGAAAGGGTGGAGAAGAGGGCACAAAATCAAGAAAATATGAATGAGACAGAGATGAACGAGTGCAAGACAACCTCTCAGTCTCTCTCTCTCTCTCTCACTCACAAATATATATCAATTCAGGGCTGGTGGACAGTGATGAAGTAACACGTCATTAGCTCCAGCTGTAACGTCAATAACTACTCAGACAGCAGCAGAGAAAACAGGCTCATCCAGACAACATGAGAGCTCTTTTGTCTTGTGGTGAGCCTTCAGAAGAAAGATGGCCTAAAGTTTGTCCCTCTAAGAACTTTGCAGTAAATTTATTGCCTACTTCAAATGGAAACTCGTTTTATTAAGTGTCTTCTATATAGAGTATAAAATGCACAACTGCTGTCTGAGTGCTGATCTGGAATGATTTAATGCTGATATCGCTGGAGCATCTGCAGTATCTCACAGATTCTGTGTAGATTTGTAGCCATTCCCTAGACACCTTAAAAATGGCCTGTAGACAGTTTGGTGAAAACGAATCTCATGTAAGATGAGACCAAAACTTGATTCAAAGTCAGAGCAAGGGAAGAAATAAAGTCTCTTGGTAGAGATTATTTTTTGTTTGTTCATAAAGGATCCATTTGCAAGCCATATCACTTCCGTAATGTGACAAGTAATGCGCCACTCCAAGTGTACTAATAAACTGTCCAACAGCACTAGGACTTTTCATTGTTTGTATTACTCCCCTTGTCTGTTTTCACACATTCCAGAGAGACTGTCAGCCTGTGGGGATTTTACAGTTACTCCTTCTGAAAGGTTACATCTATAATTAGTGATAACTGATGTAATATTGATTGAAAATATTTTGGGTAGGGTTAGTGTTGCACCACGTACTCACCAATGGATCCTCTGCAGTGAGTGGGTGCCATCAGAATGAGATTTCAAACAGCTGATAAAAACATCACAGTAATTCACAAGTAATCCACACGACTCAAGTGCATCAATTAACATCTTGTGAAGCCAAAAGCTGAATGTTTGTGAAAAACAAATTCATCATTAAGATGTTTTCAACTTCAAACTGTTGTTTTCGACTACGAGTCCTATATCCATAGCATTGCTTAAAAAAAGTCATCTTGTCTGAATCAGGAGAGAAATATGCACAGATACAAGCGACCATTTACAAGCGAAAATAGTCCAACACAGTTCTAAAGAAATATATTAACATTAAGGAAGCATTTATATGGATTATGGACTAGGATTTGGTCAGAAGTAGCAGTTTAAAGTTATACCACCTGAATGATATATTTGTTTCTTACAAACAAGCAGCTTTTTGCTTCTAGATGTTAACTGATGGACTGAAATTGTGTAAATTACTTGTGGATTATTATGAAGTTTTATCAGCTGTTTTAACTCTAATTCTGATGCCAATATTCAGTGCTGTTAAGTTATTTAATGCTAAATTTTCTAAATCTGTTCAGATGGAGAGACAAACTAATCTACATCTTGAATGACCTAAGGGTGAGTAAATTTTCAGCAAATTTTAATTTATGGTTAAACTATTTCTTTAAGACAAGCTGGTGGGGAGAATCTAAAACAAGAAAATATGGATTGATTAGAAATTGTATCTGACTTTTTCCGACACCACCAATGAAACTGATAAGAATATACTGGTATTTAAATAATATAGGCTTATGTTGAAATTATTCTTGTACATACAGAAGCTGTATTAAACAGTACAGACAATACTGAATAAAATGTTTGTGTTGCTGTATGTAAACATCAGAAATGTATGTTTATTTGACAGATCTTGCATCTAATCCACATGATCTGAGATAAAGAAATCCAACAATGTGCAAGTTTCATGAAGCGGACTGCAAGAAGCAAATCACACCAATTGGTAAGGTCAACCGAGGTTGAACACACCTAATATGAAGGCTTGTCACCTTAGCCAAAATGGAAAGTCAAAGGTGGAGCGAAATTATTTTGATAAAAGATTACAAATAATTGCTGCACATTAGATACCAATAAATACTGACCAGTCAAATGAACCTGATTGATGTTACAACATGGGTCCCCTTCCTCATCAGGTCTGATTCATCAACAGCCAAGTCTTTAATCATCCCTCTATCCCATGAGCACACTACCAGCTCGTGCCAACTGTCTGTTTCTGCATTACTGACTACAGTTGCAGCAGTGTCTTGGCTCATGGGCCTGTTTCATACATATCACAGATAAATGTACAGCTTTTTGACAATGTTAAGACAAGAAGGAGCTGCAAACAGATCAGAAAAAAAGCTAGTAGGACAAACTCGACGAGCTGTTATTTTTAGTAGGTTTGCACTTGTGCTTACAGAGCCAGCTACTGTTACTGTCCTACAGTCATTCCATACACCTGATCAATGAGACGACCTTCACACACACACATATTCTGGACTGTATCATAGTCCAGGGAAAATTTCAAGTATGTGAAGCATTTATCTTTTACCTTATACTCCCCTGCACCAATTAGAGCAGAGAAGTGTGTTACTTTTTTGTAGTATCGATCTACCGCTATTCTCAGTCCATGGTGGACTGTTGTTTGGCTAGTTAGTAGTTAGTGCCTGTTGGCATTTTTCCATGACAATGCATTTACACAAATAAACACACTTTTGGAGGCTGGATCAGGTCCCTGTTCAGCACTGACCTGTTCTGCCCATAACAGCCTCTTCCTATTCCTCTCATAACACTCAGTTACACATGAGTGATACTTCTGAATGTCAAACACTATAAATCTACAGGGGAAATGGGAATCTGAGATAACAGACTGATGAAACATGAAACATCTGCATCACAATATTAGCATAAATCAAACTAAAGGTCATGTCACAAACTAATATGTCATTAAACAGACATAAATCACTTAAAAAATGTTGATAACAGATTTTATAGACATTAAACAGTCTAATGATACAATATTAAATGTTTAAATAACCTAATATAATGACAAGCATGTTATATTCCAGTGGTGCCTCTATTTTTGAAGTATTGTGATTTGATGCATAACATGTCCTCATATTCTCACACACATTCACACAATTTAATGTTTCTAATAATACAACTGTCCTATTCAATGACATCCCTACTATTGCATGGGGATTACATCACCTGGTTGACGTTAGCCCAGTGCAAGACGTGGCTGGGGACGTGCCGTGTCCCCGTCTGAATGAATGCGTGAATAATTCATCACTGGAGAGCGGGAAAAACAGCATGCAACCCGCTTTAAGAGAGGGATGGATTTTTTTAGGAAATACATGTTTTGCTAAATGCCATTCAAACGTGGCTGAAACACAAACAAAATGCAGTGTCATGGTGTCTCTCTCACACCCATGGCTGTCCCAAAGGAGCAAGACTATTGAGACGGTGACATAATGCTCAGGCAGAAAATTCAGCCCAGGGAATCAGCATCCTTGTTTTTCTTTAGTGTCACTGCATGAAGGAAATGCAGCCACTTGTCATATATTTTACATTTGTGTGTGTGTGTGTGTGTGTGTATATATATATATATATATATATATATATATGTATGTATAGCAATATTTAAGAAATACTATATGAAGAGTTCAGAAGTACCATCTGAAATTTTCATATAAATGAGCATTTTTATCAGGCTACTATGTTTAGGTTTAGTAATTTTACCCCAATGGCATTGTATAGGTCCTTTTTCCTATGCAATTAAAGTGAAATAACTGAACGTAAATATAGGGGCCTGATAAAAATGCTCATTTTAGAAGAAAATTTCAGAAGATATTTAGAGGCTTTTGCATCTGAACTCTTCATATAAATAATCAATATTACTATTAATTCATATATGGAAATTAATAATCATATACCCTTTAAGATTATTCAAAATCAACATTTAATATTAGCTCTATATTAGTGGAACGTTTAGTGTCTGTGGCATCTGTATTTGTGAATCCATCATCACCTTTTTGAGCTCTTTGAGTTTGAGAATATATTATATATATATATATATATATACACACACATTTCACCTGCCATTTATTTATTGTCTGCTCTCTTTTCCAATATTTGGTTTCACTTTATTTTAAGGTGTCCTTGTTACAGTGTAATTATACATTTAAGTACTGAGTAATATTAGTTGACTACATGTACTTACTATATGGTTAGGGTTAGGGTTTTGCTTTGGGTTGCTTGCATGTAATTATGCATAATTTATTGTTATTATAATATTATAATAGTTAGCACATGTAACGTGTAACAAGGACACCTTAAAATAAAGTGTTACCCAATATTTTTAGAATTCAGTTTTTTTTTTGTTTTTTTTTTGTGATTACAGAAGCACCTCTGTAACCCTATTAATTTCCCCATTTCCCCATTGGGTTTAATCAAGTTTGACTAAACTAAAGCAATCTGTCATGTTTTCATTAAGTGCAAAATTACACTAAACTTCAGTACAATGCTTACCTAAATCTGCAGTTATTAAATATGATATGCTTGTCTGGACTAGTATCTGCATGCTCGTGTTTTAGGTGCATCGCTGTCATGCAAAGCAGAGTTTAAGGTTACTCATATCTGATTTTAAGCAGTGAAACGGGAAAGACTGTATTCAGATCTAATGGTGATTCTGATACCAACACCCTTTCTAGTTGAAATGCTGTGTGATATTCTTTAAATGACATCAGCATCACAAAGAGACAATCATGAACAGAATAAGCTAAAAACATAAAAAGCAAGCAACACAGTAGTATTGAGGGTTGTCTTGCTGTTAGAGATTGATGCGAGGATCCTGCTGTGCTGTTTGCTTTTGCCCGAAGCATCACTGGCATGAAACGGGAAACATGTTTGTTCTGTGTAATAGTACACAGGCTGTGTGGCTCACCTGCTCCATGCTTCAGCAATCCCTCTTCCGCCTCCTGTTCCCACTCATGGCACACTATTCTGGCTTCTCAGTGCAATATTCCCTCAGTATCCTCCCTAATTAAGCAATCCTTACAAAAATCCACAGACGTCCTTACATAGCCGAGAGGCTCCCTGAAGATGAACCGCTGAGATGCATTCCCTCTCCGGCAGCCTGTTATCCAGTCAAATGCTCCGGAGTGTTCCTATTATCTGTGTCACTTTCTCTCTCTCTGTCTGTCTGGTTTTGTTGTGATCCTTTGCTCCAGGCTATGTGCTAAAGCAAAGGCACAGGGTCGGGGCTGTGGCTATGATTTCCTCTTCTCCGTTACGGCGGAGGATACAGGACTCCCTCTCACTCGTTTGTTTGCTTCACACTCTTCACCTTGCCTTCATGCTTCCAACTCAACCCTCCCTCTTTCTCTCCCCACTTCCCTCCTCTCCTTCCCTTCCCCCACTCGAATGGATTCTGAGGGAGAGGAAAGGGGGGGTTGGTCATAGTAGTACCATGTGACTCCCAGCGCTGGGCCATGGGACCCAATGAACTGAAGCTTTTTCTGTTTCTATGGTGGGACCCCCTGATGCCCAGCCCGGCTCATGCCTGAGAGGAAGCTTCTGTCGCCATTGGCAACCATAGAGCACAGCAGCCATAATGTGAGTGTGACATGCTCATGTGAGACTCTGCAGCAACATGTTGTGCTGAGAACATGCAGCTACATGCAGTTTGCGTATAAATGAAATAAGGCTGCTTTGGCTGTGCGTGTGTGTGTGTGTGTGAGAGAGAGTCAAATGTGTGTGATTTAGAGTTTTACTGACCTCTGTAAGGCATGCATGTTTTTCATACTTTTAGAGATTAAATATAAATGTCATGTTCCCACAGTCCTGGAAAGAATAAAGGTTCTTTATTGGTATTGATGGTTCCATGAAGATGCTTTAACATCCATGGAACCTTTCCATTGTACAAAAGGTCCTTAAGATTATTATTTTTTAAATGGTTCTTTTAAGAAATGAAAGGTTTGTTTGGGAAACCAGAATGAACCTTGGCATCATTACGCAAACCCCCTTTGGAGCCTTTATTTTTAAGAGTGTAAATTTCAGTCTTCTTAAAATGTTAAAAATATATTATTTATAGACCTGTTGAAATTAATAAAAGGTCATGTAAAACATTTTGTTCTCTGGTTTTAACGTATTTCATCAACAACAATGATATTTTGTCACTGCTACTGTTTCTCAGTATATATAATTATCATACATGCAATAGTGCTCTTCTTAGTATCCTGATATTCTGAATAATAACGTAATCACAACTTAATATTCCAACCAACAGCACAATCATGAATGTGATATTGCTTTTATACAACCGTTTAATAAACAAGAAGTTAGTATTGAGTAACTTATAACAGTAAAATAACATTGACAATAATCTTGAGCAAATCAGCATATCAGAATGGTTTCTTAAGGATCATGTGACACTGAAGTAATGCCTGCTGAAAATTCAGCTTTGCCATTACAGGAACAAAAAATACATGTTAAGATATTAAAAAGAATTGTAAAATAATATTATACAAGGGAGGCGACAACAGAGTGGGGATCCAATTGCAGGCTTTATTAGAAGAGCGTGGTCAAAACAGGCAGGGTCAAACATCAGCAAACAATCACATCCGAGGCAATGGCAAAAGAGTAATCCATGGAACAGGCAAAGGGAAAGGCAGGTAGCAAACAATCAGAGTCAAGGAAACAGTCCACGATCAAAATACTAAGGCAAGGCAAAACTAGGAAAACAAGGAACTTACGGGAAACTAGGAAAACATACAAACATTCAATCACCAGCAAAGTCAGAGAGAGTGGGTGCTACTTTTAAAGACCTTCTAATGTGAGAGCTGTGAACTGATGATGAAATCTGATGAGACAGGTGATTGCAATTGATGATGTGTCCAGGCAGAGGATTATGGGAAATGGAGTCTGGGGTGAGTGGGAAAGGGTACAGGATGAGGTGCCCTCTAGCGGAGCTCGTGGGCACTCCAGCTAGAGACTGCGACAATAATATTGCCGTTAATGTATTTTTTAATCAAATAAATGTAGCCTTTTTAAACATAAGTCGCTTCTTAATGTTCTTAAAGCATTAAAAGCCTTACCAACCCCATTTATTTTTTAATCTTTATTGTTTTTGACCTTTACTTTGTTGGTAAACAGGTAATGGCATCCCATGAGTAAAAAAAAAATCCATGTCTTTAATGGTTTGTATTTGTTAAGTACACCAAAAACACCAAAATGATATTTGTTCTACAACATAGGCTTCTATAGTGTATATAAAGCCAATTATAATCAATGTACTGTAACAGTAATATAAAACCTTTTACATTATCAGATACAAAACAGTATTTACTTTTCTTTAGAGTCTTTCAATTGATGACACACTTGGATGCCCTTAAAGGAAGGTTTTGTCAGTTTCAGCTCACATTTGCGGATGTATTTTCCCCAGTACACACACACAGACATACACACTCACACACACACAAAGTCCCTTGTACAGACAGGAAAGGCTTGGAAGGAACAGGCATGCTTGGTTAATCAGGAAAAAGATATCCTTGGTCATTTCCCTCATCCTACATGGAGAAAATCCATGATTCACCACACCACAACAGGAGCAGAGCCAAGTCTGGGAAGCATTATCTGTCACACTTCCCCTCTGCCTCACTCATCTGTTGTCACTCCTTCATTCTTATTTTTTTTTCTGTTCTCGCCTGTTTTTTCTATGTTTCCCCATCACAGGAGGGATTCTGCAGACTTAAAAAAACTCCAAAAACATTAAGATGCAAATATCTACAAACAAAATGAAATAAATCCTCTTTTCTGTGAGAAGGCAGTACAATCTGCAACTTTGAATGTGGTTGCTATCATAAATTCTGTCCATTGTTTAGATCAATCACATGTTCTCTTGTGTGGCTATGAGTTCACGCCTCCTACAAATCTAGATGCAGTTTAAATGTTTGCCCTCTAGATGGAAGTAGAGTGAATTATAGGTAGATCTGACGACTTTTTCTTTAAAGAATCACTCACACCCTGAACAAACTGCCAAAGTATCATCACATTTAATCATACGACAGGCTACTCAAACTTACTGCTCCACATGACTTCCTCGTTTCTATTGCTGTTGAAAAACAAGATGTCTTTCTCGTTCTACTTAACTTAGGGATTTTTTTAAATGTTGTTGCACCATTCTCAAGTTACTCTGGAGAAAAATGTGAAAAATACTGTACATATGATTTAAAAAAAATGTGAATTCATTAATGGATTGTCAGTGTAGGTTGTACATCACTGTCTCTCTAATAAAAAGTGACATTTCACATGCAGTCAGTTGGGGATGTGACTAGATTGATAAAATACAATAATGGTTAAAAATCTGTAACCAAACCTACTACAAATTATTAAAACCAATGT
The DNA here is from genome assembly GCA_021397915.2 of Tor tambroides. Lineage (NCBI taxonomy): Eukaryota > Metazoa > Chordata > Actinopteri > Cypriniformes > Cyprinidae > Tor > Tor tambroides. The sequence continues at coordinate 41,956 of JAFVLL020007432.1, forward strand.
ACTTTTTGAAGAATTTTCTGTGCACAGAACAGAACTATCCACACATTGCCATACTTGATTTGAGTTATTAAAAAAAAAAAAAAAAAAAATGTGGACCAACTTACCAATCAATAAGAAATGCAAAAGAATCTTGTTTCCAGACATACTTAAAACATTTACCTGAGAAAAAAACTGAGAGAAATTGAATGAAAAAAAAATTGCATATGGGATATCTCTTCTTTCTTTCTTTTTTTTTTTTAGATTTTCTTATTAAATAAATATTTTATTTCATTTATTTCATTTATGTTGTAATTTTAACTCTTATTTATCAACGTTTTTTTTTCTTCAAAAGCAGTCATTCTCAAGGACATTTTAATGACGTAATTTGCATGGCATGACATTTTCATTGATCTCAAAAAGTTTTGCTTGTTTTGTATTCAGTAATTTGAGGACGCGTGTTTGACAGGACTAACAGGTTTAGTGTTTACCTGCGAGTGTGTGTACATTCCATTGTAACAAAAGACAGTGTTCTAGGATTTAAAAAGATTTAGATTTATATTTAGAATGAAAAAACCCCACTTTGACCCAACCAGGTTTACAGACAAGCTGTGGATTTCCTGAATTGTTTTAGAGCGAGAGACAGACAGAGATTACAAACTTTTTTGCTGTGCTTCATGACCTAATGTTGAACAACTCAGCTCTAGTTTTCTGAAACCTCAAGTCAAGATTTTTTCTTCATAATCTTCGTATAAAGTGCTGAGAAATTCTGCCTTGGGCAAACTTAAAAGTTAAAGGCAACCAGCTTCAGCAGATTTTTGAGTTTTCTCAACTTCTTGTTTTAAGTTTATACAACAAAAAGTTGAGAAATTTCCTAAAAAATAAGTTGAGAAAACTAAAAAAACTGCTGAAGCTGGTTGCCTTAAACTTTTAAGTTGGCTGAGCTTTTTTTTTTTACAGTGTACCTAGCCAAAAAAAGTATCTATATTTAACTGTACGCAAGTGTTTAAAAGGAAACACGTTTTTAACTTTAAAAATTATTTTTTTTTTTTTTTAAACAAGAAACAATAGAGTTTTGTGTTTTTGATGCAAAAACTTTGTAAAGAAACCTGTCAAAGGTTCAAATGTCAAACGAAAGAAAAGAAAAGAAAAAAAACCTGAAACCTGTCACCTGAATATTTTCATCTAAAATTATCAGCAAGTTTTACAGTGGTTAGACATTTGAACATAGTGCTTTTTAAGACTAAAAATGATCATACACAGGGCAATGTTGCTGGGCCGTGTTGCTTGGGCATTTTCCCGTTGAGAATGGGCAACAAATTTCTATCTGGATACTTTAGATCAGTTATGGGCCCCGTGTCTCACCTGGTTGCCCGTTGAAGGCAACATTGCTCAAAAAGTTGGCCCGAGTATCATTACCTTAATAATTAAAATATCAGCTTCAATCAATCAATCACCTCAAAACATTTTAAGTTGAACATTTTAATACATATTCTTATATCATTTAAAATCTTTATTGCCATTGATGGTTCCATGAAGAACCACCACCACAGAACCACAAAAGCTTCTTTATAATAGAAAAAGGTTTTTAGATAAAGTTTTTATTGAAGTGCTCTTCACACTAAGAAAAAATGGTTCTTTTAAGGTTAAGATGTTATTGTTGTTACATATAAAGGATTCTTCCGACATCAACTGGGATGGGGAATAGACCCATCATTATTCAAAACACAGTTGATTTGAATGAACTGAATCATTCCGTCTGATCTGAGATGTTGTGTCTTCCCTTCTCTTCATCCTCTATTCATATCTCTCTTTCTTCAATTCCTTCTGTACTTCATCTTTTTTCTCTTTTGCTTCTTCTGCTTCTTCTTCTTCTCAGTCAGGGTTGTCAGCGTTTCTTTGCATTGGATTTTCACAGATGATTTCTTTCGTTCATAGTTAACAGTTTAGTAAAGGGCACTTCCTGCATTGTGTGCATGACTAGCCCAGCAGATATCTGATGAACAAACCTGGAAAACCTGAAAACGCTGCTTGGTGGTATTTTAGCTTGTTTGCTTAATCATAAAATACTACTATGAGCAAAAGCAATTTTAAAAGTTACATTAAGCCACATCTTCAACATTGAATTTATGACTCATTTTACTGCTGTTAGTGTCTCACCCTTTTATTGAGAAAATGTTGCTATAATTAGACCATTTAATGAAGAAAATGAAGAAGAGAACCAGCTTCTTTTGTCCACGTCAGTAAACAAATATTTTTCTTTTGTGCTTAATTTAATTGCATGTTAAGCTGCCTATTATTCTTTTTTGCTTCCATATTAAAGTTAATTCATTCATTTGTTAGGATTATATTGCTGTTGTCTTAAGCCAGGTGCGCTCTGTATCATAGTCCTTTACGAGTGTTGCTTATCAGACTGTACAAAGGATGGATCCCAATATCAGATCTCAGCTGTCATTATTGTCAGACTTTATGAAAGCCAAGACTCCAACCAAGACAAGTTTTACATCATCAATTCGTGACACTTTCAGTAATGTTGAGCGGCATTTACAAGAATTGATAAAAATGGTGGCTAGCAAAGAAAAAGTCTTAATTTTGATCATGGCTTGTCTTGAAAAGAAAAATAGATCAAACAAAGATGGTGTGTGGAGAAAGAGGTAGATTGTTGTTGTCACTAAGTGCACCTATTGGTTCTTGGTTGACTGTGGCTTAAAACCTCTGACACTAGCAAAATATAATCAGATCTTTTTTTTTCTTTTTTTTTTTTTACTCGCACTGGTTATTAATCGGCTGTCTGCAAACAGGACTACAGATTTTGGCCTAGGATCCAAGGAGTCCTTTAGGATTCGCAAAAGTTGTCTTGGATGGCTAAATCGTACAGTGTACACCTGGCTTGAAACTGGCCAGATAATGTACCACCATTACCATCCTTCAAGAAAACCTTAAGGAAAAAATCTTAAAAAGGATCCATTTAAAATAGCAATTTTTAAGCAAATGGAAGCATTTGCCTAAATTATCTGTCAGATTTTGCTGCTGAGAAAAATACCCTTTTTTTTTATTTAAGATTTTAGCACAACAGCATCTTTGTAATCAAATGACTTGAATGCCCAAATACCAGAAAACTGTTGCTATTAAAAAGAATATATGTGACCCTGGACCACAAAAACAGTCATAAGTGTCAGTTTTTCGAAATTGAGATTTATACACCATCTGAAAGCTGAATAAATAAGCTTTCCATTGATTTGTCTGAGATACAACTATTTGAAAATCTGGAATCTGAGGATGCAAAAAATCAAAATACTGAGAAAATTGCCTTTAAAGTTGTCCAAATGATGTTCTTAGCAATGCATATTACTAATCAAAAATTAAGTTTTAATATATTTATGGTAGGAAATTTACAAAATATCTTAATATCCTAATGATTTTTGGCATAAAAGAAAAATGGATCATTTTGACCCCAGCGACTTAAGACTGGTTTTGTGGTCCAGGGTCACATATCACTTATTATCACTTATATCACTTATTTGATGATTATTTTCGAAAGCAATAACAAAAAAGTAAACCTTTTTTAAATTTCACATTAAAAATTACGATAGACACAAAAAGACAAACTCTCTAAACTGGATTACATGGGCTGTACACGGAAGGAGGTTTCTAAAACTATATTTAATCACTAAAGCTTCCTGGTTTCGGACTAGATGATACAGATGAGAGTAGTGCTCTTAGTATGGTTTAAATAGCCTTGTGGGCAAACACTTTGGATGACCTGTCCGGGCTTAAGGTTCTTGGTCTTAAAGCTGAATTTTTGTAAGTCAGTTTCATAAAAAGATAGATTGGTCTAATTTTGCTCCAAATAGACTGATTACTTCTTGGCTAACTGCTAGCTGGTTAGAAGATGTAGTAGCTGTGTTTGTGCAACTGGCCCCAGATTCAGAAAGAGAGAGAGAGAATTATACTGTACCATACAGAAATTTTTATTTGGTTATTTAGTTTTTGTGGAGGAAAGAACACATACCTGTTATCTGTTGTTTTTATTTCATGACTGGAATGAATGAAGCTACATTTATATTTCATTTTTATTTGAATGTCTAACACCCTTTCTTTAGTCAATCACTCACTCAATGTGGTGACACCTATTGTAAAAGGCTCAAGAGAAACACTACAGTCCATAATTGCATTGCAACTAAACAATTAAAATGAAAAACAAACATATACGTCATGTAATTTGAAAGTAGAAAGATCCAGTTTGACCTGATACTCATAGAAACAGTTGTTTGATGTTGGTGCACGTGATACAGTAAATCTGAGTTGAGTAATTTAAGCTTCCTTCTTGCGTTGATTCATTGGCATCATTTGCCAAATTAAGTATTACATAAGCAAAGGATTATTTAAGAACATCTCACAATGGGTTTACACCTTTAGCTGGGTTTTTATACATCAGGAAGAAAACTGCCAATGAGCATTATATCGTTGTAATGTTGCACTGGGTTATTATTCAGCATGTAACTTGTGCTCTCACAGTAATCTACCATCTTTAATCTAAGCAACAGTGTGGTGAGCATTAATCATTTGAACTAAATGACTCTTAATCATGACTGGCAATTGAAAATATGCTCCTTACAATTAGTAGAGACAAGGAAATACATTTTTAGATTTAGGTGGGAATGCTGACACTACTGTCACCTCATTCATTTCTGGAATCATAAGGCAAACTGCCCTTAACCATGTTTTTAATTATGTTTGAAATAAAAATATGAAACAAATAAATGGCTTGTGGCTATTTATGGTTTTTACTCATTTTTACCAGAAGCATGCAACTTGTTTCCTCTGGCTATGAGCCAGGTGATGACTGCTGTACGTGACTCACTCTTTTGTTGGAAAAAAATACTATTGTGATTAGATCATACAGTCAAAAGAATTTTCCTTTGCAGAAGATTGAGGGACGACTTCTTTTATGCTTTTATGCTTGACATTTGTAGGTCACTGAAATTTCTAATTCATCTCTGCAGTTTGACTATATACAGTAAAGTAGGTTATGAAATAAAAAGTTACAGGTCTTCAGGGAATTGCAACCCATTCTCATGGCAATCGCTAATTTTTTTTTACATTTTGACAAACTGGCGATTAATTGGTGTATGGTTAATTTTCGTATGGTTAGATTTAGGGCTAGGGATGAACCTTCGTGCTTATTCGTCCTAAAAATGTTTGTTTCCATATGAATGACGTTTCACGAATTCAACCGAAAAATTCCACGTTAGTTACATTTTATCTTGAAATCAGGTTGGGAATTCAAGGAATCTCGTGCAACACAGTTTTACCAATAAATAGAGCTGCTGAGGTTGCGTGTTTTAAAACGTGACAGAAACACTGAAAGCAACACTCTTAGTCAATCTACACAAGGTTAAAAAACTATTACCAATAAATGAACACCTTAACACATTTTTAACAAGTTTTAGATTTCAGAGTTTGAACAGGTGAGAATTATGCATGACTTAGAGTCACCAGCCTGTCCCCTTATCTCACTAAGACATGCAGGTTGCTCAGTAAGACGAGTGAACACTAAAAGAGTTTAAAGACTGAGAGAGACGGAGGCGTGACTTGTTTGAATGTTGAGAGGGTGTGTGGGTGTGTAGGGAACAGGTAAACCGGTATATATTAAGAGCAGGTGCAGGTGTCTGAGCTGTGCCGTCTGAAATGAAGATGATGAGGAAGATGATCCATATACTCAGTGTAGCAATTTCCATCGCTCTTCTAATGAGAGGTAAGCTCTTTTATTGGATAATTAATACTTAAAGATAAAGAATTTTTATAAACTACAATACTACATACTGTACAGTCAAAAGTTTGGAGTAATTAAAATACTGTGATTTAAAAGAACTGTTATGTATTTAAATGTATTGTAAAATGTAATATATTTTAAACTGAATTTTCAGCATCATTACTCCAGTCTTCAGTGTCACATGATCCTTCATAAAATCATTCTAATATGCTGATTTGATGTTTAGTTATTATTGATGGTCATTTATTAATAATGGCTCATATTATTATCAGTATTGAAAACAGTTTTTTCTGCTTGATATTTTTTGTGAAAACCATGACACATTTGCAGGATTCTTAAAGTATAAAGGAACATCATTTATTTGAAATATAAATATTTTAATAAATAAATTAATAAATAATAAATATTTAAATATCAATGTTATAAATGTATTTACTGTCCCTTTGATCATGCATCCTTGCTTTTACTTTATTATTATTATTATTTTACATCCTTACTTACACCAGACTTTTGAATGGTAGTGTTTCCACAAAAATATTAAGCATCACAGTTTGTTAGAACATTAATAATTATAGTTAATAAGAAATCATCATATTTGAGTGATCTGAGGATCATGTGACACTGAAGACTGGAGTAATGATGCTGATAATTCAGCTTTGCCATCGCAGAAATAAATTACATTTTAAATCAAATTAACGTATAAAACAATTCTTTTAAATTTTAATAAGATTTCATAATATTACTGTTTTCACTGTATTTTTGAGCAAATAAATGCAGCTTTGCTGAGACTTCTTTTCAAAACCTTAAAAAGACATAATTCTTCCAAACTTTTATCCTGTATTGTATAGCTAATTTCATTTTGACTAACATAACTGTTGCTTTCTTTTATGGAAAAAAAGTTTTATATTGCATATACAGTGTTTTCTGTTTGTTTATTTGTTTGTTTATTCTTGCTTTCTAGGGTGTGACGCACAACTGAACGGTAACTGGTTTTTCACCACATAATTTAAATAGCCAAATACTATTAAAAATGTTGCTATGACCAACTGATTACTTTGCTATTGTCTTTGTCAGTGTGTGGCACAGCACCTCTCAACACAAGGATAGTCGGAGGACAGGATGCTTCGGCTGGTGCTTGGCCATGGCAGGTCAGCCTTCATAGGAACAGTCGCCATTTTTGTGGAGGATCACTCATCAACAATGAATGGGTTCTGACTGCAGCTCACTGCTTTGACGAGTAACTATCATAGAGCAGCCCTTGCAATTATTAAAAAAAAAATATTTGGGATGTGTACAAGGGATGTGGCCAATGCTTAATACTTTTTCTCCCACCATATTCTAGTACTTCACTCCCTGGCCTTGTTGTGTACCTGGGCCGACAGACACAAGCAGGAACAAATGCAAACGAAGAGTCCAGGAGTGTCTCTGCAATCATAAAACATCCAGACTACAATTCGAACAGTCAAAACAACGACATCACTCTTCTGCATCTGTCTTCAGCGGTGACATTTACTAACTATATCAGACCAGTCTGTCTGGCTTCAGAAAGCAGTACATTCTTCAACCGCACTGTGAGCTGGGTCACTGGATGGGGAAACACTGGGACAGGCGGTAAGTTTTTTTAGTTTTATTAACCTTGATCATACACAACATACTGTATTATTGCAGTACTGATGCACATTTGATCATTTAATGTCTTTCACAGTTTCCCTGCCCTCAACAAAACCTCTACAGGAAGTGCAAGTGCCTGTTGTTGGAAACAGGCAGTGTAAGTGTCTTTATGGAGTCTCAATAATCACAGACAACATGATATGTGCCGGAGTACTAGAAGGAGGGAAAGACTCCTGTCAGGTAACAACTCCTATACATGCATTTTGGTTATTTCATAGTTTTAATGGGTTGCAAATATTCTTCAGTGTGAAAATAGCAATAATAAAAAATGGGTGTCCCTTAAACTTTGAATTCAACTTATGAGTCACTTTCAAAACACCGGTTCATTGCAAAACTCATATATTTGAGATCTTGCCTGCACAGTCAATGACTGAATATATTATATTGTATACACTAGTAGCAGTAAAATTAGCAGAAAAAATATATATATATTAAAGGATCTGTTTTATGCATTAAACGCATTTTTCCTAATTTAGGAAATTTTTCTGAAAGTTGTACCGTAATGGAGGAGATGTGAGATTGTTGTATATATCAGTGAATTTCTAACTTTTTAAATGACAAGGGATCCCAAATATGAAGATCCCATTGTGAAAGATCCCCTAAAAGAAGCTATATATCTTCATAAAATCCATTCATATTGTGTAGGAAGCAGTGTGATATAGAGACAATATGTTGTTTTACAAAATTAAATAATTGAATGTTATCTTCCCATTATTCTTTCATACTTTATATTACACCTGTGAACTACACCTGGAATGTGTGGAATAGGTTACATGGCATGTCACTGACCCGATCTTCATCCTACAGGGTGATTCTGGCGGTCCTATGGTCAGCAAGCAGGGCTCGGTCTGGGTCCAGTCTGGAGTTGTGAGCTTCGGCAGAGATTGTGCTTTAGCTAACTTTCCTGGTGTGTATGCCCGAGTGTCTAAGTATCAGAACTGGATCAATGAGAAGATCACCACCAACCAGCCAGGCTTTGTTACGTTCACCTCCAGTGGTACTGACGGTGACCTGGCAATTAGCTGTAGTGGTGTGCCTGCCATTACCACAACCACTGTCGCCACTACTACAACTACAACCATCGCACGTAAGATTCTTATTAAGTCAAAAAAGATTCCCAATAAAACATGCATAAACATTGTCCATTTAGCTACATGTCCAGACACTTTCAAAGGTAAATGGTGCTTAAACACATATTTATATTATTGGTGAGGAAAATTCCCAGTGTCTTTTCCAATTAAGATGAAAGAAGTGAAGCGCTCCAGACAAAATGTGACCAAGAAAAAAAAAAGTAAAATGCACTCGACATTGGCAAAAGTTTAGAGCCCACCACAGGGTTTCCTAAATACAATAATGAACACAAATAAATTAATTACTGTTTCGTTTTACAGAGTTGGTCAAAACAATTCATGAAAAACAATCAGGCTTGAGGCTTCAATCAGACTCAATCACTCAGTAAATCTTTCAAAGCCCTTAATCGACTTCCTCTCTGAATTGTGAGCCATTTTTTTATTGGGCTATTCATTTATAAACTAAAAAAGTAATTTGGTTTCTAAATATTTCATATTAGGAACTTATGTCTGACATCACACGTCACCATTTCCGGGTCCAAGCGCTCTATCAGATCGCTAAAGCTAACAACAAACAGAGCTAATATACACTCACTGTGTGCTGTAGCGCTACTGAAAAGTGACTAAAAATATGGCGTAGAAACAATTTTCACTCAGAAATTGCTAGTAAATTTAGCAATTAATCACAAAGAAACAGCAAGTAACACACTGAAATGTGAAAAGACTGTAGTGTAAACCATGAGTTTTTAAAAGCTTAGCTTAAAGTTGATGAATACTGCTCATAAATAGCTGTTGAAATTGTATTGAGTGGAGACTTGGACCCGAAAAGAGTATGCTATATTCCTAGTCTGAATCTGAAGCCCCTCTTGTTCTTCAGCTAATCGTTAATGAGTTACAGTAAAACCACAAACAGAACTTGAAAATCCTGCTTATTCAAACAATGGGCAGAAAGCCTGTTCTATGACATACCTACCAATGCATTGCTCTGCGTCCTATGCTAATGGCCGTGACTGTGTAGCCTAAGCACACACAATGCAGTCATTTCAATTTATATGTGTGTGTGTGTATATATATTTGTTTATTTATTTATTTATTTATTTATTTATTGTTGCTTTTTAAGACTAAGCTGTCAACTGTATTAAGCTATCAACTGTAACAAAAAATGTAAAAAAAAAAAATTAATGCAAATAAGACAAAGCTTATTGGAGCACATTTTACAAGAAAATACTGTTTCAGTCTTTCTACTTCAAAATTTTGCATTTATTGTAATTCAGTGTTATTGCTGTTTATTTGTAATTATTTGTGAAATTTACTAGCAAATTAAAATAATTTGTTTCAATGTATAAAATAATTTTAAAAAACTACAGTAAATATTTCACTAAATATATTTTTAAATATTTCACTAAAATCCGCCATTCATTCCCTTTCTCTTTGTAACTGTAGCTGTAGTGTGTGGAAGCGCCAAACTGAGCACCCGTGTTGGAGGAAACAGCTCCCTCGCCTCTACCGGTGTTTGGCCATGGATGGCCAGCCTGCAGTTTAACGGCAGTCATGTTTGTGGAGGAACGCTGATTGCTGAACGCTTTGTCATGAGCTCTGCCAGCTGCTTTACCAGGTAATGCCCCTAAAACACCACAAACAAAAACTTTTGATGAGAAATCTAAATGATTTGATTCAACAGAGTGCTTTTTTGTTCAGATCCACCAACGCCTCTGACTGGACCGTGATCCTGGGCCGTCTGAATCAGAAGGGCTCCAACCCCAATGAGGTCTCTATAAAAGTGGCCAATCTCACAATCAGCAATGGTACAGGTGACAACGTTGCAGTCTTGCAGCTGGCCGTCGCACCAAACCTCACAAATTTCATTCAGCCTATATGTGTGGACATGGGAGACAATACCTTCAGCGCTAACACTCAATGCTGGGCGGCAGGATGGGGCTCAGGAGCAGGAGGAGGTGTGAATGCTTGAAACACTATGCTAACTGCTTAAATAAGTTCATAAGCTTTTTAATAATTATTTCACATTTCTTCTTAATTTGAATTTGTTTTGTTCCTTTTATAGTGTTTCAAACTCTTCAGGAGTACCAGACCTCTGTTGTGAGTTGTGGAACCTCATCTTCAAACAACAGTGTTTGTACAAGTTCCTTGAACTTACAGGAGGCAAGTTAATTCTGTTTAAAAACAAAACAACATTTTGCATTACTTTTGTAATACAAGTACTTACAGGTAATAAAAGAAATGGTTAAATACCAGTAAACTGTGGCTTCTGGGAAGGAAGTGTATTTGCAGTTTACAATAAGGTTTAATTCGTTATTATTAGTAAATGCATTAGGTAACATGACCTAAAATGAACAATACTTTTACAGCATTTATCAAGCTATAGGTTAATGTTCATTTCTATATATATTGCTAATACGTTTCAGGCTGTGAAACTAAAATTGTTCGTGATACCTACTAAATTAACAAATTTCAATGAATGGAACCTTATTGTAAAGTGTTTTCAAATAATGTACTGTATACAACCATTTAAACTTTTGGAGATTTTAAAGATTTTTTTCATGTTTTTTTTTTCAATTTTTTTTTTTTTATAAAAGTAGTTTTACTGCATTAATTATGCCTTGTAATGCATATTATAATGCATTGTACAAGCTAATGAATAATTACAGTTAATAGATTATCACACATCAATTCATTGTTACACTATGCAAATTAATTTCAGTTATTTACGACTAGATATAATGTACAATGCACATTATGAATATGCATTATACCCTTTAATAATCCTTTATAATGCATTATACATAAAAGCTTTAAGTAAACTTTTAAACTGTAGTGTGTGTTCTTGTCATATTATAAGAACACTGATATTTTCCATATACCAAAAGTTCTTTTCACTGAAATGATAGTATTTGTCTGCAAGTAGGCCTACTACAAATAATACCATTTTTTGTAACATTTAGTAAAGAGTTCTCTCTTTCTCTCTCAGGGTGATCAGGGTGGTCCGCTGATGTGTAAGCTGGGTCAGTCATGGATCCATGCTGCTGTTTTGACCATACAAACTAGCATTTCAAACAGCAGCAGCTCTAACACAAGCTCCAGCAACAGCACCGCATCCCGCTCTGTTCGCGCGCAAGATGTCCAGGTCTTCACTAAAACCTCCAGCTTTGCCACATTCCTGACATCTGTTGTGGGTTCCTTCCCTGCAAAAGCCACAAACTCCACAAGTTCAACTACAAGCGCAGCAAACAACTCAACCCAGGGTGCCTCTAATGGGTCACAAACATCTTCTTCCTTCTGTTTTACCGTTTCAGTCCTCTTGCCTGTACTTACGGCTCTTAAAATCTTTCATCAAGGCTGAGTCTTTGAGTAGATTTATTGATTATGAATGTGTACGTAAGTATTCAGACACATAATAGATGTCTTCACTGTGCTTCTTTTGACCGATTACATAATCATACAACATAAAAAGCTTTTGTGGGGCACATAATTCATTTTAAGTATATGAATGTCAACTCTTAAGATCTCTATTGTTATCTCAGACCATCAGGCTGCTGCCTGTTGTACTTACACTGTACAATTACACTGGTAGTAAAAAGTGCATAGCTAATAATGTTTGTAACCAGGTGGTTTACATATATTTACACTGTAGCAGATGTATCATGTAGTTGTTATGAAGCTTTGCACTTTATGGAAATGTCCCGTTTGAGTGGTTCAGTTCTAATACTGACTATACTGTAGCATAACTAACAAGTACCTCAAGCTGTACCACATTTAGGACATTACTGTCTTTATCTTTTATCTCACTTCTATTATATTTTTAATGAAAAGTTGTTATCATATGATTTCTTATGAATGAAGTAACTCCTTTCAACACACCGTTTTTACTCTGTGAAAAGTAAACATGTATGTTTTGTTGTAAAAACGATTATTAAAATTACAAATTGAGTTAAAAAACAATTTTGGTGTTTTTCTTTTCTCAATTGTTTGGCAAAAACCCAAAAGGCATGTGGTAAAAAATGTGGCTTGGATTTTGCATAGTCATTGCTGTAAACACAAGCATGTGCTGTCCACCAGATAATATCTCCTCATGACATGAAAAAAAAAAGTTTCCTGAAACATCTCACGAAACAACCTTCCTTGAAAATCCCAAATGTCACTTTATTTCATTATACTTTCAGACTATGTCATTATAAATGTTTTCACATATCCAATAGAAATAATAACAAATGGCTGAAAAAATAATTATTTCTCATTTTCTATTATAAGTAATCATAATGAGTATTAAAGATGCATGGTCAAGAAGTATACTTCTATTTTTTAAACAGTTGGATTTAATACAGAAAAAAATATACAACTTCAAACATATGTAACACATACAGTATGTACTGTAAAAACTATATAAATATTTTTTGTCCCTTTGAAAGCACAATTGTGTGAAGTAAATATAAGATAAGATAACCAATGCATATTTCAATACATTTTTTCATGACTACATTTTATCAGTTTATCATAAAGTGATGTGAATTGCTTTCACATGACTAAATGTTAAAACTGTTCCAAATAAAAGCACTAATTACAAAGTCTTTACTTCCCCTTACCAAGCAACACAATTCCGCATTCTTGGAAATCTATCTGTTGTGAAAATGTTTCTCAGGATCTATTTGTACAGAATTTGTACAGATTGACCGGATGTTTTAACTGAAACAACATACCATCTTTCTGACATCTAGGTGCTCTAAAATTAATTGTATCAAATTTGAGATTTATCATCATCTTATTCTATCCCAAATAATGCAAATGTTAGTCTAACATCTTCTTATCATTTAAGTTTTGTAAGTTTATGTTTGGAATATTCCACTCATCTTGAGCATTTCACACCGTCAGTCAGACTGCCAGTCTGCGCCTATAGCGGTAGGGATTTTTCAGACTCTTTTCGTAAATTATATCAGTACGCCAGTAGGTGGCAACAAGCGAATGTCTTAATGACGATTCATTGAATCATTTATTCAACTGGTTCGCAAACATACTGATTCACTCATTGCATGAAGCTGCATTTGGAACTATTTTCATTTGAGGAACAAAAATAGAATAACTGGGAATTTTGACTCTAAAATGTAAGTTACTCATTATTAACTTGTTTATTGAATTGTTGTATAAAAGCAATGTCATGCTCATAAACGTGCTGTTGGTCTGTCTTTCGCACATTTGAGTTTGCTAACATGTCTCTGCAGGGCGGGGTTTTGGAAAACACTGGGGAATCAATCAATAGGGTCAGTCAGTTCAGTAGCCTTAGCAGAACAGCTACAAAATGTGCATATGTACAAAACATTAATGTATAAAAAATAGTGGGTGGTTTCATATCTATATACTTTGTGGCATGTGGCATTCTCTTCAGTGTGTATTTTGTATAGCTTTCTGACCTTCTTTTATAAGTTTAAACAGGTTCTGCATAGTGGTTGGATTAACTTAACTATTTGTTACAAAAGAAAAGGAATTTTGAATTCTCAAACATTCAATGACTAGTGTCAACACATTCAACCCACCAGACTTCATGCGTGTCGTGTGTGTCATATTATTGCATTTGCTTATAATGCTATGTCGTGTCTCTCTGACCTTTTTCTATTTCTATGTTGCAAATTTGATTTGCATGAAGTCCCAAATTTGATATATATATATATATATATGTGTGTGTGTGTGTTTATATATGTATGTATCTGTTTTATCCGTTTATCACGTATGGGATTATTGGGGAACAACTGATTTTTAAAAAAGCATAAAAATATATTGTTCTTTGTTATCAACATCATGAAGTGCGTAAAACATTACATTGTGCTATAGGGTTTCTCAAACTGAGCTTCCTGAAAGAACTGCAGGGGGCTGTGAGTTGATAAAAAGCTAAGACTTAAATCAAAAAATGTCAAATTAAAATGAATACATAATTTTAAAGCAAAAACAAATAAAACTAAAACACCTGAACAGTAAAAATTGAAATACTTTATTTGTTACCTGCATGTGACCATTAACAAACATCAGAAACCCATGAACATGCAAATGTGTTGTTAAATCATTGAAATATGAATGACAAATCTTAGGGTGCTTCAAGTAAATATTTTAGGTCAAATGTAGTTGAGGTACTTAATCTTTGGAATTCGATTACATAATCCAGATTACAGTTATCAGTGTAATCACTCTTAGTTCCTAATTTACTAGAGAGACAGGTGAATTGTGTTTTTGTTGATTATCACATGATGAATTGTCATATAAAATAACAGAGTTATGTAACAAGCTGTTACTGTTGAAGCATGTTTCTGTTGGGTGGCATTTTTGTCATAGCATGTGTAACAGATCATATGGGAAAACATGTACAGGTGCATCTCAATAAATTAGAATGTCGTGAAAAAGTTCATTTTTTCTTGTAACTTATTTCAAAAAGTGAAACGTTCATATATTTTAGATTCATTGCATGTAAAGTAAAACATTTCAAAAGTTTTTTTGTTTTAATTTTGATGATTAGAGCTTACAGCTCATGAAAGTCAAAAATCCAGTATCTCAAAATATTAGAATATTTACATTTGAGTTTCAATTAATGACCATCCCTACGGTATAAATTCCGGGTATCTCTTGTTCTTTGAAACCACAATAATGGAGAAGACTGCTGACTTGGCAACGGTCCAGAAGACGGACATTGACGCCCTCCACAAAGAGGGTAAGTCACAGAGGGTCATTACTGAATGGTGTGGCTGTTTACAGAGTGCTGTATCAAAGCATATTAAATGC